>CM022704.1:73691521-73739874 GCA_012295165.1 Asparagus setaceus
TTGGTGCGGGCCCATTAGCTTATGAGGGAGCGCAGTTGATGTTTGTTCAGGATCTACGAACACCAATCAAGAACAGAGTTCTCTTGTCAAGCCTATTTGATTTTTTCTCTCTTTTATTCCTTTGTTTTATAGAGATTGTATTAGTCTTTTGGGGTGTGTTAGAGATTAAGTGATTGAGAGATCTCTACGTTGTATTCCTCACGCTTTAGTGAAGCTATTCTCCTCATTCGCCTGACGAGGCTGAAGCCAACCACGATATTTTGTGTTCGTGTGGTCTCGATATTTTTCGTGCTTTTGTGTGATTGATATTAGTCTATTCCTAGGATTTGTCATAACAACATGTAGGATCTTCAACATTACCTTAAAAGTTACTATTGTATTGAAAACCACCATGTCAAAATCACTATTGTGATAGAGGAAATCCTAATAGTCTTATTTGATCCCTTGAAATTGGAATTGGCGGTAAATATTGGGATAGCTGATCTCTTCAATTACCCCATAATTGGAGAAGATCTGAATCTATAGGTCATTTTGGTTATAAAACAGGCCGGGAATATTTTTACTCTGATCAAAACTAAATTGGTTTAGGCTAGTTATGGATTAGACAGAGAGTTTCCATTTTGACAACTCCCTCCTAAACTAGTTTTCTTTTGGACGAGCCCCTGGTCCAAAAGAAAACTGGTTTAGTATAGTTTGCCAAACACACCCTAAGTTAGTTTGGAATGGATCGATTGGACTTAAAGAAGATATTTTTGCCCATAGACCTAACCTTTGTATTCATCTTTACAATTAAGGGTCTAGTTGGTAACTTGAGTTAAACTAGTTTGGTGAAATAAAAACCAATCTCGAAATTATTCGTAGTTTGGGAAATAACTGGATCAAAATTTAAATTGATTTTGTTAGATCCGGATCCTCTTCAATTAGGTGGAATTGAAGAGAGTCTAATTAACCCAATTCTGATTGTCCATTCGAAATTCATGAGATAAAATAAGACATGTGTTAGTGTGACTCAAATATGGACTTAAACCAAGATTTTTTTTTCCTTTCTATATTGGATAGACTTGGCTGATACTGTACAAGGAGGATTTCTTTTTGACAATGAATTAAATTGGCCATTAATGCAATCCTATTGTCCATAGGACTTGCAGTCGGTTGGTGAAAAGGAAAGCCACAAGTGAACTCCCATTAGAACTCCCATTTCGTAAGTAGCAAGGAGTTGGGTCTTCAAGCCTATATATGTGCAGTCTTCCAAGCCAATTATTATCATCAATCTACAGAACACCAATCAAGAACAGAGAGTTCTCTTGTCAAGCCTATTTGATTTTTTTCTCTCTCTTTTATTCCTTTGTTTTATAGAGATTGTATTAGTCTTTTGGGGTGTGTTAGAGATTAAGTGATTGAGAGATCTCTACGTTGTATTCCTCACAGTTTAGTGAAGCTATTCTCCTCATTCGCCCGTGGACGTAGGCTAGAAGCCGAACCACGTATATTTTTGTGTTCGTGTGGTCTCGATATTTTTCGTGCTTTTGTGTGATTGATATTAGTCTATTCCTAGGGATTTGTCATAACAACATGTAGGATCTTCAACATTACCTTAAAAGTTACTATTGTATTGAAAACCACCATGTCAAAATCACTATTGTGATAGAGGAAATCCTAATAGTCTTATTTGATCCCTTGAAATTGGAATTGGCGGTAAATATTGGGATAGCTGATCTCTCTTCAATTACCCCATAATTGGAGAAGATCTGAATCTATAGGTCATTTTTGGTTATAAAACAGGGCCAGGAATATTTTTTACTCTCGGATCAAAACTAAATTGGTTTAGGCTAGTTATGGATTAGACAGAGAGTTTCCATTTTGACAACTCCCCTCCTAAACTAGTTTTTGGCTTAAATCAGTTTAGCTATAGAATGGGGGGAGGTGGAACAAAATAGAACCGGTTTATGATAAAAAAAATTAGTCTAACAAAGCTAGTTTAAATATTTCTGGTCTAATTTTTTGCTGAATTAGGTTTAACGTTGGACTAATTTTTATTTTTTTTATTTTCCTACTAAACTGGTGTAAGGGGAAGTTAGCCAATTTCCCTTCAAGACCTACATGTTAGAATAAAAAGGTAGAATAAAAGTGTAAGCTTGATTCTTTGGGTCAAAGGATTGAAGCATAGAAGCAAACAGTTATATATATAATATTACCTTTGACTTATCACTTCCTAGATGTAGAGCACACATAAAAAGAACTGAATCCACACATACTATATACCAATTAAATTCCAGAGAAGAAAAAACTAAGATCTGATCAAATAAAAATAACTACAAGCCTGACATATTTTTCTCCACATAAACCTATGGTCATTAATATGGCAAGTAACCAGCGAATATTTAACTCTGTCTGAAACCAATAACACTTAATTCATTTCCTCTCCCCAAATTAAACATGGCTCTCAATGAGAGAGAGCCACTCCTCACAAAGATCTCAGAGGCCTCAACCTTTGTGCCTCAAGCCGGAGAGCTCGGTGACACTCCTCCAATAAAAGGTGTTGGAGATTTCTGTGAGCAGTTTAAAGTCGAGTCGAAGAAGCTATGGTACTTGGCCGCTCCCGCCATTTTCACCAGCGTTTGCCAGTACTCCCTCGGCGCCATCACCCAGGTCTTCGCAGGCCATGTCGGCACGCTCGAACTCGCCGCCGTCACCATCGAGAATTCCGACATAGCCGGGTTCTCGTTGGGTATATTGGTAACACGATTAATTTTCAAATACAACACCTCTTATCTATACCTTCAGTAGTACTTATCATCCCTCGACTAATTTAGAATTCAAGAGCGAAAACTCTGTTAATGAAGATTATAAAGGGGATATGAAATTTACCCTTGTTTAAATGTTAGATTTATGTTTGATACAGATGGGCATGGGGAGCGCACTAGAAACACTATGTGGACAAGCCTGGGGCGCAGGACAGCACGACATGCTAGGCGTATACCTGCAGCGCTCCTGGATCATCCTCATCGCTACCGCCATCCTCCTCACCCCTCTCTACATCTTCGCGGGCCCTCTTCTATCTCTCATCAACCAACAAGACAACATCGCCGCCGCTGCTGGGACTTTCTCGATATGGATGATCCCCCAGCTGTTCGCGTACGCGATGAACTTTCCGATATCCAAATTCCTGCAGGCACAGAGCAAGATGATGGTGATGACCTGGATAACCGCTGCAGCGCTCGTGCTGCACACGTTCTTCAGCTGGTTGCTGATGCTGAGGCTGGGATGGGGGCTCGTCGGTGCAGCAGTCGTGCTCAATGCGTCCTGGGTGTTCATAGTGGGCGCGCAGCTTGTTTATATTGTTGGAGGAGGGTGTAGAGGGGCATGGAATGGATTCTCGTGGAAGGCGTTTCACAGTATCTGGGCTTTTCTTCGTCTCTCCGTCGCCTCTGCTGTCATGATATGGTAAGTGCTATAGAGTACAAAATTATAGATCTCGGCCCTCTGTAAAGCTTTTTAGCTTTTGTTACGGTGGGAGAGATTTTAAGATGTTATCAGAGCAACGCAGATTCAAACCCCACAACAAATATTTAAAACCGATTAAAAAAGGCAGAAGAATAGCACAGCAGGTTTCTAACCCTTAAAAAGGACGCTCAACCTGCAATATTGTTTCAGAGCATAAAACTATAGCACTCGACTCTCAACAAAACTCCATCGTTTTAGTGTGGAACAAAAGACTCTTAAGATTAACACCTAATTAAGAGTATCTACTAAAACTTCAGAGGCATTGGAACCATATATCAATCTTATAGCAGCGAAAGATTAAGTGCAAACATATTATAGTTTGATAAGGGTTTTGCCCCTTTAGAGCCAATTCGTTTCTTATGATAGAGTAATTGGAACTAGGGATTTTGGGAGTGTGGTATTGATGGACTAGTTTTAGTTTAGAGGCTTACATTCATAACTAAATGTCAATGTAATATCGTGGTAATTAAGATATTGATAATTTTATAGTGTGTTGGATAGGTTAGTTTCAAAACTATGAAAAAAACTTATCATTTCTTACGAAAAAAAAGGATATCTTTTCTTACAGAGGTGATGGGCCCCTGGTATTAAGGTGAAGCCCCTCACAATTGAAGTTTAGGCTGGGAGATTCGAGCTATGGCCGCTGGCGGTTCAACCGAGTGCGCTAAAAGGTTTCGCTTGTTACCAAAAAAAAAAAAAAAGAAGAAGCATTGGCCTTATTAAATATGAACATGAGTTGCGCAAACAACATAGTTTATTGAATGGTGAGCTGGTGATATTAATTGTGCTGAACATAACGTATGCAACTTGTTTGAGTGTACTACTTAACTACCTAATTAAATTAAATTAATAAAGTTTAATTATCTGGTTTTCCTCTTGCAGCTTGGAGGTGTGGTACTATATGATACTAATTCTTTTTGCTGGATATCTCAAGAATGCTGAGGTTTCTGTTGATGGTTTGTCTATATGGTACATCCAAGCCCGCAAGTTTTAACACACAAATATATTGTCAATTTATCTAATTTTTATGAGCATAAATTTAAAAAATAATGAAAATAAGTTATATTTGCCGCATATTTTTTGGTTAATTCATTTTGTAACATGCAGTATGAACATTTTGGGATGGACTGTTATGGTTGCGTTCGGATGGAATGCAGCAACGAGGTTTAGACGACATCCTAATCTCATATTTTCAATGTAAATAAACTCAATTGAAAAGTGATTATTTATGTTTTTTTGTTCAATTTGCAGTGTAAGGATTTCTAATGAACTTGGAGCAGGACATCCAAGAACAGCGAAGTTTTCAGTAGTCGTAGTAGTAATGACTTCATTTGTTGTCGGTGTCGCCCTTTCTTTGATCTTGATCATTACGCGAAAACAATATCCGTCTCTGTTTACTAGCAGCAATGAAGTGCAGGAGCTTGTGATTGCGCTCACACCACTGCTTGCAACTTCAATCACTGTAAACAATGTACAACCTGTTCTTTCAGGTGCATACAAATTTCTTACATGTTCTCAAAATTTTCTTCAATTGGTTTACAATCTTTGATTAAACTGTAAATTTCAATGATAATAGGAGTTGCAATTGGAGCTGGATGGCAAGCATTAGTTGCATATGTGAACATTGGCTGCTACTATGTATTTGGTGTTCCCCTGGGGCTTATCCTTGGGTATACGTTTGATCTTGGTGTAGAGGTAAAAATACAAGAAATACTTGGTACTGATTTTATTGTTGAGATTTCTTGGTTCTAATTGTGCAATTTATGTGATTTTAGGGCATTTGGTATGGGATGTTGCTAGGCACTGTGGCTCAAACATTGATTCTATTTTTGTTAATCTATAGAACAAATTGGGATTCAGAGGTAAAAATATCAACAATGTTATTGGATTTAATGCATACTTATCGTTAACGATCGTTGTTGATATCTGATAAGTGCCACTAAACATTGACTGCAGGCTTCAATTGCTGGGGAAAGAATAAGGAAATGGGGAGGGGAGCCAGAAGAGAGGCAATGTGATTGAGAAATAAATTTGGTGAATGATGCAGAGGAGCAGCGGATTTTTTTTTCTCGTGTGTAGATAGGTTAATTTGGCACCTATTCATAGTGATCTACTTTCTTCTTTTCCTTTTGCATTAATTTATGAATGTTTGCTCTTTTTATCATATATATTAACATGAGATTACTCCTCTGTTTTGTTTCCCTCCATTCATCTTCACTCGTATTCTATTTTTCATCGAAATCCTTTCTACATTTGTAAATTATGAATAGTCCATAAGGTGCCGTTTGGCAATGGATTAAGTGAGGGGTTAAGGAGACTTAACCCCTTCTTAACCCGCCAAACACAAAAAATCTATAGAAGAGTTAAAGTGAGTTTAACCCTCCATATTTGCCAAATGCAAACAATGCATAAGGGTTAAGCTAATCCCTCTAGAGGGATTAAAATGAGTTAACCCCTCAAAATGACGGGTTTACTAATACTCCTATTTAGAAGGATTAAGAGTTAAGCCCTCTATTTATAAAGAAAATAGTCAAAATCCTCGTTGTTCCCAAACATTAAAACTGATCACAATGGCTAAAATAAAACTTATTTAACGGGTTAATAGTTTAGTCATTCGGGTTATCGAATGGGCTAACTACGTTAATCCTTCTCTTTAATCCCTCTTCCTTAACCCTTGCCAAAAGGGGCGTATAATTTTGAAAGCGCAGACGGGTTTCCTTTAATTTACAACTTTAGGAAATTTTGTGCAAAAAGACCACAATGTTGAGATAGACGAGTGACAGAGACTAGAAATGCAGACGAATCAGATACATATCGGATATTCCATTTTTTGTTGATACTCATATCCATCCATTTAATTGCTACTAGTAACAAATAGAGTACAAATACAGGTATGATTCCGTAAGAAAATTCCACATCCTTGTCTGTCATAATCATAAACAAATGTGGATCTTATTATACGATAAAGATGAATATAAACATGACTCAATGTATACAGAAAACGGATATGATACGGACATGACACGATTGAAAATGATAACTATAGGACACTTTTCAAATCAATTGTCTCTCTCGTCTGGCTCCCCTCCCCATTTCCTTATTCTTTCCCCAGCTATTGAAGCCTGAAATCAATGTTTTATGGTACTTATCAGACATTAACAGTGATTGTTTACGATAAATTATACATTTAACCTGAATATTAAACCTTGTTGATTTTATTACCTCTGTATCCCAATTTGTTCGATAGGTCAGCCAGAATAGGATTAAAGTTTGAACCACAGTGCCTAGCAACATGCCATACCAAATGCCCTGAAATCATAAAATTGAACAATTATGACCAAGAAAACTCAACAATAAAGGGCAAATTTCCCATAACCTCTATCTCTTGGCCAATTTTTAGATAACTCCCCTAAACTTTAAAAATATCACTTAAGCCCCTAGCTTCTGAGTGTGTCACGCTAACTCCCCAAATGTTTGTAAATTTTTCAACATGTACCTCCTAACGGTGTAAACCCCAAAATTTTAACATCACCCTTAATTTTCTAAATTATTTTCAGACAATGCTCATGAAATTTTTAATAAAGTTTTAGAAAACCCACATTACCCTGTTAGGGAGGTATGTTGAATAGTTGCAAACATTCATGTGTGTGTGTGTGGGTTTTTCCTTTTTTGTTGTTGTTGTTGGGGACAAGCCCAAAAGTTAGGAGTTATGTTAAATTTACCCAACAATAAAATTTGCTTGGGGTTTTTGCATATATACCCTCAAATCTTCAATGTCTACAAATTTGCCCCTCAAATCTTGGTATTTGCAAAATTTCCCCTTAAAACTAGCATATTGGATCTGTCTACTATTCCAACTTAAGAATGTTATTTTTTAAACAAGGCAATGTCAAAATTTCCAATAATTTCCAGTACATTTGCCACAATTTCCATTTAAAAACGAAAATTGGTAAGTGAAAGGGGTACAAAAAAATCAATGTGAGAGCATTGGGAGGCAATTTTGCAAGTACCGAGATTTGGAGGGTAATTTTCCAAATATGAAAGATTTGAGGCGTACATACGCAAAAAACCCCAAGTAAAGAAGAGAGTATTTCATGTACTTTTACCTCTACGCCGAGTTCAAGCTTATAACCAAGGATGAGGCCTAAGGGAACACCAAACACATAGTAGGAACCAATGTTCACATATGCAACCAGCGCTTGCCATCCAGCTCCAATTGCAACTCCTATTATCATTAACATTAACATTTTAGTAAAAAATTATAACTCATTAACTAAAGTTTTGAGAACCCATAAGTAATTTTTACACACCAGAAAGAACAGGTTGAACATTGTTCACAGTAATTGAAGTTGCAAGCAGTGGAGTGAGTGCAATCACAAGCTGTTGCACTTCATCGCTACTTGTAAACAGAGAGGGATATTGCTTTCTTGTGATGATCAAGATCAAAGAGAGCGTGAAACCGACAACAAATGAGGTTATTACTACTACAGTTACCGAAAACTTTGCTGTTCTTGGATGTCCTGCTCCAAGTTCATTAGAAATCCTTACACTGCAAGTTGAACAAAAACATATAAAATATCAAAGTTTCATTCAAATTTATATATTAACATTGAAAAGATATAAGATTAGGGTGAAACCTCGTTGCTACATTCCATCCAAATGCAACCATAATAGTCCAACCCAAAATGTTCATACTGCATGTGACAAAAGGAATTTTATGCAGTAAATATAGTTTTTTCTTCTTCTATAGAATTAGATAAATTGACAATATATTTATGTGTCATAAAACTAAAGGGCATGGATGGACCATATGGACAAGCCATCAACAGAGATCTCAGCATTCTTCAGATAACCAGCAAAAAGAACCAATATCATGAAGTACCACATCTCCAAGCTGCAAGTAATTGAACCACATAATTAAACTTTATTAAAGATATTTAATTTAGTAGTTAAATAATACAGTCAAAAGAGTTGCGTGTATAATTTCCAGAACAATTAATACAACCAGCTCATCATTTTAGTAAACTATATATGTTGTTTGAGTTACAGATGCTCATTTCTAAAAGAAGCTGGTCTCTGTAATATTAATGAAATATTAGAACCTTCCAACATCTCTTGTAAGAGAAGATTACTCTGTTTTTGAAGTAAAAGAGAAGGTTTTATTATAGCTTAATATGTTATTGGAAGGCAATTCTCTGATTTATTATTATTATTATTATTATTAATTTATTTTTTATTGTTTATTTTGGTGCAAAGTCCAAACTTACTACCTCTCTACTTTAAATTTTGGAGATAGCCCCCCTTAGTGACATTTTTTTACTCTTTTACCTAAGTGGCGCTTATTTGTCAAAAATGAATTTTATCTTTCTCCGAGAGTAAAAGAGCTGCAAAACAAAACTAGAGGGATAGTAAGTCCAAAACTCGATTGAACAGGGACCTCTAACCAAATTACATGATTGATCTTACCATACCATATCATAACAGCAGAGGCAAGCGAGAGGCGAAGAAAAGCCCATATACCCTGAAACGCCTTCGACGAAAATCCATTCCATGTCCGTCTACATCCTCCTCCAACAATGTATACAAATTTAGCGCCAACTATGAACACCCAAGACGCATTGAGCCCAACAGCTGCACCAACGAGTCCCCATCCCAGCCTCAGCATCAGCAACCAGCTGAAGAACGCGTGAAACACCAGCGCAGCAGCCGCTATCCATGTCATGACCATCAGCTTGCTCTGCGCCTGCAGGAACTTTGACATTGGGTAGTTCAGCGCGTACGCGAACAGCTGGGGGATCATCCATATTGCAAAGGTGCCTGCGGTGGTGGCGATGTTGTCCTGTTGGCCGATGAGGTGCAAGAGAGGGCCCGCGAAGATGTAGAGAGGCGTGAGGAGGATGGCGGTGGCGATGAGGATGAGCCAGGAGCGCTGCATGTACACGCCTAACATGTCGTGTTGGCCTGCGCCCCAGGCTTGTCCGCATAGTGTTTCCAGTGCACTCCCCATGCCCATCTGGGAATAAAAGTTATTGGGATTAGTTTTCGATAGGCCTCCTTAGTATGTTGTTTTGAACTTACTACCTCATTGTGTTAATTTCACATAGTCATAATCCCCCGAACTTTGGGACGCTTCCACACATAACCTCTTGAACTTTGTTTATATCGCACATAACCGTCCAAACTTTGGGTGTCTCACCTCTTGAACTTTGACCTTTTCTCACTGGACCCCTCCTACCGGTAATTTGCAAATAACTAAAGATGTTCTTGAGAGAAAGATTTCTAAATTTTATCATTTGTCATTGAGAGGCAACATACACCATCTCCTAAATTTCGTACTTTTTTCCTTCAAGAAAAATTTGCTTATTTGCAAATTACAAGTGTACTTCTAGTGAGAAAAGTTCAAAGTTCATGGGAGTTTTTTGAGACGCCCCAAAGTGTTTAGGTAAATTGTGTTAGATAAATAAAGTTTAGAGGGGATATGAGAAAACCCCCCAAAGGTCAGTGTGTTTTTTTGAATTGACCTTTATTTTTTAGATAAACCCCCGGAGTCAAAATTTGCTTGACTCATTTATCTTCAAAGCAGGAGAATTTTTTTGGCAAATAGACCCTATGAGGATAAAAGAGTTAAAATGTTTTTTTTACTCAAGGGGTCTATCTGCCTTTTTTTTTCAACATACCCCTTAATATAGTGTAACCCCAATTATTTCTACGTACTCCTCAGACTTTCAACATTATTGTCAGAGAAACCCCACTAACTTTTGATAAAGTTGCAGAAAACCCCCATACATCGGTAAGGGATACTTTAAACAATTGGAAACATTAGGGGGGTTTTGTTACACGCCTGGCCAGGGGTGAGGGGGTTAAAAGTGATATCTCGATATAAACACAGGAAGTAAGTTAGTTAGTTACCAGTATTCCCAACGACAATCCGGCGATGTCGGCGTTCTCGATGGTGACGGCGGCGAGATCGAGGGTGCCGACATGGCCGGCGAAGACCTGAGTGATGGCGCCGAGAGAGTACTGGCAAACGCTGGTGAAGATGGCGGGAGCCGCCAAGGACCATAGTTTTTTAGACTCTACTTTAAACTGTTTACAGAAATCTCCAACACTTTTTGTAGGAGGACTGTCACCGAGCTCTCCGGTTTGAGGCGCCAAGCTTGAGGGCTCAGAGATCTCTGTGAGAAGTGGCTCTCTCTCATTGAGAGCCATGTTTTTGGGGAGATGAAGAGACAAATGGAATTTGATTGATGTAGGCAGAGATAAATATTTGCTGGTTACTTTTTTTGAGGGGAAAAGGTGCTGACTCAGATAAAAACCCAGTGGAAAAATAGTGCAGCACAGGTAAAGATATTATTAAATCAGAAATTACACTCGTTCATTACAATAGAATTAAGAAAGGGTGGAGTTTCCTCCAACCAAACACTAACATCCTAAATTAATAATGCTAGTTGAGCTAGACAATTAGCAGCTCGATTTCCATCTCTCTTAATATGAGAGAAGAGACAACTTCGAAAATCTTGCATTATATATTTGCCGGTTACTTGCTGTATGAGTGACCATAAATTTTTTTTGGTAAGTTACACTTAACACCCGAGAAATTCAGCGTGTTGCAGTAAACCCTCAATAACTTTCAAAATCGCACTAAACTCCCAATAACTTCTTGAAATTGAAGAAAACGCTTAATAAGTTTTCGCGTTTTGCAGATAACCCTCATAAGTTAAGGGGGAAAAAACAACATGAAAAGTCATTTTGAAAGGTATTTTGGGGTTATTGTAATTTACCCAAAAGGCATTGGAAGCTTTCTGCAAAAGCTAATTGGGGTTAGTGCGGTTTTTGGTTTACTCTGGGGGGGTGGTTATTCATTAGGACATTTGGGGGGATAATGGGATAATTTTTAGGATTCTACTTTATGGTGTTATTTATTGGGATAATAGAACAAGGATAGTACCTTTTGGTGTTATTGGTTTGTTGGAATACTAGTGGGATAATTTCACCACTTGGGATAAAATTATCCTAGTCATATACAATTTTTTTGCCCCAATAGTAAAAATTTACCCCATCCTCCATATTAGAGCAATTATGTTCCACTTTGAAGGCAATTATGTTCCAATAGTAAAACTTTCATGGAGCTTTAGTGTAAATGAGCAAAGCGACGCTGCGATGCTGCGGCATTAGTATGAGAATTTTTTAAAAAATACATTGTGCAACAAATCATTTAGAAAATATATAGCAAACTACAACAAAATATAGTAACATACATCTCATAGCCAGCTCTTAAATGCAAAGTGAGTATAAAATTAATTATATGAAGCATTTTAAGTGTAAAAATAATTTTGAAAGTGGGTGAGTTTAAAAATAAATGGAAGGGTAAAACTTTGAATTTATAGAGAAATTGTTCTTTCTGGGAGTAGGGGTATAACTTTATTTAAAGGCATAAGACCTTTTAGAAGTGGGTGGACTTAAAAATAAATTTGGATAAAACTTTGGGTTCATAGATAAAACCCTAGTAAAATTCTAGAAATAGGTGGGTTCAAAGATGAAGAGGGTAAAGCTTTGGGTTTGCTGGTATACCAACATGGGAAGAGTTGCTGTATAAAAATAAATTGGGATAGAACTTTGGGTTTATGTAAAACATCCATGGCTTGAAATCCGTATTTCTCACTGGTAATTGGACAAATGTTCCATTAGGTAGATTTATACTCATTTTGTAAAACTTTATATCTTTTTATATAATTTAGCTAATCACTATTTATCTTAGTTAACTTTAGCATATACGAGCAAAATTGACCCACGAGTTGCTACGGCATTTATGTGGAAAAAAACAAAAGAAATAATAGTTTAAATATTTGACTTAAAAATATATCGTGTATATAATCACTTAAAACAAAATTAGCAAAGTTACAACCAAAAATAAATAACTTACACCGTATATCAAACTGTTAAAAATATAAATTGAATTTAAAAATAATCGACGGGTCTAAGAGAGATTTTGAAAGTGAGTGACTTATATCAAATAGTGGTGAAACCTTGGGTTTATAGGCAAAATCCCTTTTTGGAAGTAGGTGGATTGAAAATTAAATGAGAGTAAAACTCTGGGTTTGAGGAAAAAAAGAAACTCACGTACAGTTTGTTGTGTCACAACGTTATTATTGCCAAAAAAAAGCATAATGGTTATTGTATTTGGTTTAAAAATACAGCATATATAACTGCGAAAAAAATATTGTAAAGTTAAATTTGAAGCATAGCGACTCACAACGATAACAATTTTCATATATAAAACTTCGACATAAAAGGTAGATTTTAAAGTAATTTGGTGAAAGTTTTGGGTGTTAAAGTGATTTTAGAAGTAAGTAAATTTAAAAATAAATGGGATATAACTTCGAGTTTATTGGGCAAAAAGTCTTTTAGGAAGAGAGTAAGTTTAATGGGATAAAAATTTTAGGTAAGATATTTTCACAGGTCAAAGAATGACTTTAGAAATGGGTGGGTATCAAAATAAAATAGGTGAAAACTTTGTGCTTTTAGGTAATTTTTTTATTTTTGATGAAATGAATGGTTTAGAAAAGGCTAAAAGACTAATTTGATACGTGTAGTGTGGCATCATATTCAAATTAATACCTTCACTTTTTTTTTCCTTAAATTAGTTATTGTACACCTTATTAGATGTAAACTTTGTGCTTTTAAACTCTCAGTTAAAATCTCCGTTAAATGAAAATTAAAAGGACGATAATGCCCTACCCAAATCATTCTCTAAATGAAATAATTTCCTCCTATACAAGACAAGTTCATGTTACACGCCTTTCTCCAAAATTCATCTCACCAATTTCTTTTAATTAGGCGCCACATCTAATCAATTTATGGTTCTCAAAATATTCCTTTATGCCCAATGGATCAATTTCTTGATTTATGAAATGGTTAATCACAATTCTAGTGAGAGGTTAATTTCTTAGAACTCTCAGACATTTCCTCTATGCTACTTTCTTTATGATGATATTCTTTTAGTCTCATGTCTACAACATTAGAGAATGAACATTTTCCTTATGACATTTTTTCCAAACTAAAATAATTTACTTGTGATGTTATTCTCTTGATAATTCATTGCTGAGACCATTTCCAAGTCCCCTAAAAGATTGCCATCCACAGAATTTCAGGATGACTTTTTGAAACAAACTGCAGTTAATTAAGAAAGTGTGATTAAGGCTCTAGCCATATATGTTATAATCTTTTCTCTTTGAATATTATTTTTGATCGAGAGCCTTTACTCAACATTTTTCTTTATGATTTATTGTCTCGCGTATACTCTTACTTTAGCTCATTGTCCATATTCATTTCCCATTTGATGCTGAATTTTTTTCATACGTTAATATCTTCCGTTAATGAGAATATATAATAAAAATTTAAAAAAAGTTCTGATCTGAGTGAGATGAAACTTTTTTGAGCAATGCAAACTGGTAGTTAATGGGAAAAAGTAAAAGGGTTAGAACATGCTCTGTTGCTTAATGTTTGAAAAGCTCAAAACTGTCAAGTGTATTTGTAAAAACCAATAATTTCAAGGTATAGATAATTTTAGCTATTGTTAATTGTCAATTATTTGAAAGCTAATGGTTGTTGCAGTTTCACATCTATACACTTCTACTTAATACTAATGGGGTTAAATGACGTGACTCGCTTTTGTCCTTAGTTTAGTGATGATTTTTTAGTAAACTTCAATAGATTTTAAATGAATTCAAGAAAGGTTTTCTAAATTAAAAGTACAGCAACCTTCTGAGGGTAATATGGTCATTAATAAAAAGTTAACAACAAATTTCTAAAGGATATTAAAAGGTATTTAACTTGTAACTAAGATGTGATACATGGATTAAGTTGAGAAAAGAAAGTGTGAGGAACAATTTGAGTGTAAGTTCCTAGTATAAGGACAAAATTGACCTTTTAACCTTAGAAAAAGAGGTTTTCTCCAATATTAGTCCCTTACATCCTCATATTTTCAAATTTGTCATTAAAATTATTGAAACTTTTATTATAAGTCGCTCAATTCCTTAATTATTTTGAATTTAGTCCCTTACATTACTGAAATTGTTATTATGTCATCTAATTCTTAAGTTATTAAGAAATTACTTACTTTAGTGAAGTACGTAGTAGCTTCAGATTAATTTGAAATGTATGAGTATCCAATAGAAATTTTAAGGATTTGACAGACTAATTTCTCTCTAATTGCTATTTTAATCTTTATTGAAGGAAATAATTTAAAAATAATAAGAATTTGAGAGACTAATTTTTCTCTGATAGCTATTTCTACACTTGATTGAGCGGACAAATTTGAACTATCTTTAGAATTTGGGAATCTAATAGCAATTTCATTTATTTGAGGGACTAATTTCAAAATAATTTTAGGGATTGATGGGCTTAGTAGAAATTTCAATGATTTGAGGGATTAATCCAAAATATGAAAGAATTAAGGGACAAACATATAGCCAAGTATACCAAAAATAACTTTCACAGTATAAAAAATGCTAAAATAAATAAGGGATTTAAAATAAATCATTTAAGTATTTTGGACTTCAGAGTAATTTTGAAAAGGTTTAAGAATAAATGTTGGTAAAGCTTTGAGTTTATTATTAAAAAACCTTTCTAGAAGTAGGTTGGTTTAAAATAAATGGAGGTATAACTTTTACATTGTAGGTGAAAAAGTTCATATACAGTTTGTGATGCCGCAAAATTAGTGCAAAAGAAGCTAAAAATAATGGTTTATGCATTTTGTTTAAAATACAATGTACACCTACCATTTGAAAAAACTATAGCAATTTAAACCAAATATCATGACTTACTCCATATATCAAACTACTCATATAAAATTGAATTTGGAATTAATCATATCGAGTAGTTTGGGTCTAAGAGTGATTTTAAAAGTGGGCGGTTTAGTAACAAATGGGGTAAAATTTAGGTTTATAGGTTAAACCCGTTTTGGAAGTGGATGGATATGAAAGTATAGGGTAAAATTGGGTTTATAGGCAAAGAAACACATACATTTCTTGATGCCATGACATTAGTGTGATAAAAACCAAAACATAATGGTTTAAAACTACTTAAAGATATACAACAAGTTGCAGAAAAAAATATAGCAATTTAAAATAGAAGGGGTAAAACTTTGAATTTATTGGCAAAAGCTTCTATTTTTTCCTTTTGTATGGGTGTGTATAAAAATAAATGGGCCAAAACCTAGAGAAATATTTTAGGTCTGAAAGTGGATTTTAGAAATGGGTGAGATTAAAAGTAAATGGGGTTAAAATTTTGAGTTTATAGGAAGAAGAGCTTTCTTTGTGGGTGGATATAAAAATAAATGAGGTTAAAATTTTGTGTTTATAGGCGGAAAAAAATCAGGAAAATGAAGACAAACCCAAATTCAAACATGCGACATTTACATTATTATCTACTAGCATTGTCACACATGCATATGCAAAGGCACAAATCTTTTAAAATATATCTGTATATCTAAAAATGCATCTAGATTCGATTAAAAATGTGATGTTTTAAGCCTAAAGAAACTATTTCTTTATCTTATATGGCAAGATAAGGTTTTTAGCATCTATTACTATTATTTTTATATATTTTATTTCTTTTGTGCAAAAAGAAAATGCACTTGCATAATGCACAAAACTTATAATTTCCAAAAAAATATTTTATACTTTGATATTCTTTGTCCTTTTTTGCTATACATATTATTTTTTTTTCTAAAAGGAACTTATAATTTTAATTTATATTTATTTAAGAATCTAAACTATAATGGATATGTAATTATGTAGGCCCATATCCTATGTTTGTGGAGTATAGTATAGAATATTTTAGAAACCTAAAGAAGAAAAAGAAAGATAAAATGTTCATATGATATGTGGAATATTCCAGAAATACAAAATGAGAAAGAAAAGAAAAATATCTATTATTAAATTATTTTTTGTCCTTCCAACTATATATAATACAAAATGAGAATTTGTCTACCATTCATCCTTTTTGATTACCCCTAGAATGTTCTTTAAATAGTAGTATAGATATGCTCTAACCATATGAGCTGATTAACTTTTGAGAGTAAGACAAAATAAAATAATTATAATTATGTAGCTAAGAACTGTTCATTTCCTCTTTAACTTTATTGTATAGTATAATATATAAATAAATTACCCCGTTACCCTTTTTTGTAAGGAATGGTGACCATAAATTTACGTGGAGAAAAATAGGATAGGGTTATAGTCATATCGGCTTAGATCACAATTTTCTTACGTGTTGATATCGTAAGTCTGGAATCGGATCTTCTTAGATGTGCTCCAGGGAGTGAGAGTTTACTATTATAACTATTTACCATGCTATGCTTTCAGACTTGTTCTCACATTATTTCAAGTGGAGAAATTAATAACCCCTCTCAAACGAGTTTAGTGGAAAAAAGATGGTCACGCACTAAAAATCTGTGTAGGTGGTCAAAAAGTACGTACCTTACAAACGGGATTAGATGAGTTCTCAAAGACGCTTGGGTCATTGAAATAGTACTAAAAAACACAATGAAGCTAAAAGAGATGACTAAAGGAAAGAAGAATTTAAGACTCTAATCTAAACAAGCTCCCAAGACAAACTTCCTACGGAAAGGCATAAGCCCGCAAAACACAGCTCTGTGAGAACCTTTATAGGCATGCCCACTGAAGACACCCTCCGAATAGTATAAAGATAAGCATGAACCAATCCCGTGGAGCCTAGACTCCGCGGGCCGCACGGAAGACGAGGTGTTGCTGACATGATTTGATCGCTCTAATCACACCGATGCCCCATTTAATGCATTGACTTGGAGAAGTCTGCGACGCACATAAGTCGAGGTGCACGGTCCAGAGGCAACACGCCACCAAAATCCAGCATAACACTTAAACCACTCACATTGATTTTGTAGTACATTGAATTGATTGAATGGAGGTAACGATGACGATGACTTCCCGCCGGCTATGCGCAGATGGGAGGCCACACCATATTAAATGCAAAGTGACTGTAGAGATGGCACCCATGATGATGAATAGGACCCATGAGATTCTACACCCATAATACGTTTAATAAAAATCCCGCGAAGTGATGGATACGATAGTTGGCAGCATGGCTGTCGCACGGATATGGACCTAACTGCGCGCAGACGAATTCTGCGCGCTAGTTCAAACACGAATGCTTTAAATACTCATCTTCATTTAATTTTCAGGAGAGGATTTTCAGAGTATTGATTGTGCTATTACTCTCCTCCACCTGTTCTCCAATTGCATGAAGTCCTAACTGCATGGGGAAGAAATTTGCATTGTAAGCTTTGTTCATCTCTAGCCCTTAACATATGATCTTTGATCTTGTGTCGGCATAGCCACATAACAATCGATCTTTGATTATTGTTGACACTCATCTCATTTGTTCAATGGGGGCAAACCCTCCATAGCAAATTCATTCTTCATCTCAAGGATCCTTGAAGCGGATCATTTCAATCTCACTTCGTTATACAAAGAACAATGTTATTCTATTCATATGATCAATGGAGCCGATGCCTACTCTCTTCCGGTATAGCTCCCCAGAATCAAAATTATAACCAAATATATTATAATATATTATTATTTTCTAAAAGGTTAATAAAGAGGACGACTATTTTATTGTCTCAAACCTTTGTGAATCTTTTGGCTGAAAACAATATGAATCTGGTCAAACCCGCTCTATTTTGTCAAGTTATTTTTTTAATTTTGGTTTTATTTTGTTCCACCTTCCCAAGTCTAAGAACTAAACTAGTTTAGACCAAACTATAGTTTGGACTTTGGAGGAGAGCTGGCAAATTGGCCCTTTTGAAAACTTTTTATCTAATCTCTCTTCAATTACCCCATAATTGGAGAAGATCTGAATCTATAGGCCATTTTTATCATAAAACAGGGCCATGAATATTGTTTTACTCTTGGATCAAAACTAAATTGGTTTAGGCTACTTATGGATTAGATAGAGAGTTTCCATTTTGACAATTCCCCTCCTAAACCAGTTTTTGGCTTAAATCAGTGTAGCTACAGAATGGGTGGGGAGGTGGAACAAAACAGAACCGGTTTATGATAAAAAAATTGCCACAATCGCAGGCTTCTTCTCGACATTGATGATCGCCTAACTATTTGCGCTTGCGGTTAGCTTACCGATCTTCAAGTTCTGGCAGGCGCAGGGCAAGATGATGGTGTTGACATGGATAGTGGCTGTAGCGTTAGTGTTGCGTGTGTTCTTCAGCTGGTTGTTGATGTTGAAATTGGGATGGGGGCTTGTTGGTGCAGCTGTGGTGCTTAATGTGTCTTATGTGTTGATAGCTGGTGCACAATTTGTGTACATTATCGGAGGAGGGTGTAAAGGGACATGGAGCGGGTTTTCGTGGAAGGCTTTTCATAACATATTGTTGGAGTTGGCTCAATTTCCAACTCATTTATTGCTGCAGTTTTTTCTGCATGCAGATACAGTTTTGCATGGTCTTTTTGGGTATGATACAGTCATTAATTGGCTCGAAAATCTACATGAAAGTTGTAGAGGTGCATGCATAGTTTACTCCAAGCTTTGAATCACAGGAAACGAAGCAGTATTGAGGGGGTTATGGTTAGTCAAAGTACCATATCCGAATCTGGACAGATTTGTGTATTCCCAAGCATTTTGAAAGATGAAAAGGTGGACTAGAAGGTTCATCAAGGCCTATAAATTGGCATACTCTCATTGTGGGGTGATATATCAAGATCATCCAAGTTATTTTTCCACTTGTTCTCTTGAAAGTATAGAGAGTTAGAGTGAAGGAGAGTCTCTTGTGTTGTAGAGATCTCAAGTGTTGAGTTAACAAAGAAGGAGGGTGTGTGAGGGCTGTGTGGAAGTCGGCGTTGTCGGGTGTGCCGTGTGTGCCTTGTACCTATTTATTGATTCCATTATAGTAAAGTATCCTCCGAGCTCCAAGCTCAACCCGTGATTTTTCCCGTTTGGGTTTTCCACGTAAATTCTTGTGTCTATTCTTTGTGTGATTGTCTTTTATCTTCTATTGTCACTAATACCAACAAGTGGTATCAGAGCTTGGTTGTGGTGTTCTTAATGGCTGAAGACAAGTCGATAATCGGCGGTGTGAAGGTTGAGTTGAAGCTATTCGATGGGCGAAGCAATTTCACACTATGGCAGCGCAAGATGAAGAGTATCTTGATTCAGCAAGATCTACACATGTGCCTTATTGGGGTTGAGCACAAGCCGGAGACGATGTCTATGGAGGCTTGGAACAAGGCAGACCTCAAGGCGATGAGCTCGATTGAGCTGCACCTATCCGACAAAGTCACCTACAACGTGATGGAGGAGACTACCTCCAAGGGCACATGGGAGAGGTTAGAGAATCTCTACATGGGAAAGACTCTCTCTAACAAGCTTTTCTTAAAAGATGAATTGTTTAATCTTCGTAAGGAAGATGGAGATGATATTATGGAGCATCTTAATGTGTTTAACCGTTGTATAACGGATTTGTTGCAGGTGGAGGTCAAGTTTGAAGAAGAGGATAAAGCTTTGCTATTGCTCCGATCCTTGCCGTCGTCATTCAAACATTTTCGGACCACACTCATGTTTGGCAAGGAGACTCTTCGGTTTGAAGAGGTTGTTCAAGACATCATCTCTCATGTCAAAATGAACAAGAGCACTGGAGTTGACTTGAAAAATGAAGGTCTACTCACAAAGGGTTGAACGACGGGTCGATCCAAGGAGAAAGGTACCAAGTTGGACAACCGTGGGAGATCTAAATCCAAGAGCCACAAGGATAAAGAGTGCTACTACTGCCATAAGAAAGGCCACTTCAAGAAGAACTGCAGAAAATTCAAGGTAGATCAGAAGGAAGGGAAGAAATCTGAAACCACCTCTACGGCTGGAGTTGCCACGGAGAATAGTGCCGAGCTTCTTTCGGTTCATCCGGTAAAACTATTTCGATTCTTGGATTCTTGATTCAGGTTGTTCTTTCCATATGTGTGCAAACAGGTTTTGGTTCGACACATATGAAAAGAAAGATGGAGGTGAAGTCCTTATGGGGAATAATGCCGCGTGCAAGGTCATCGGCATTGGCACAGTAAAGGTGAAGATGTATGATGGTATCATTCGCACTTTCGACAACATGCGGCATGTCCCTGCACTCAAGAAGAACTTGATTTCTTTGGGCACTCTAGATGCAAGCGGCCTCACCTACTCCTCAGGCGGAGGCAAGATCAAGATTTGTAAGGGCTCGATGGTGATCATGCGTGGAGAGAAGCTTCCCAACAACTTGTACAAGCTTCTAGGAGATACTGTCTCAGGTGAAGTTGTTGTATCCACAACTTCCAAAGAGGACTCCAAGATTGACTTTGAGAAAGACTCGGCTCATCTATGGCATCTTCGTCTTGGCCATATGAGTGAGCGAGCTATGGAGGAGCTACACAAGAGGAAGTTGTTGAAGAACATGGAGAATTGCAAGTTAGATTTCTGCAAGTATTGCATACTTGGAAAACAATGCAAGGTCTCATTCAAGCCTACAAACAAAGAGAATCGAGCAAAGGGGATTCTTGACTATATTCACTCTGATGTATGGGGGCCGGCACCTACAAAATCTCATGGTGGTGCTCGCTATTTTGTCACCTTCATGGATGACTATTCACGAAAATTTTGGGTCTACTTCATGCGGGAGAAATCTGAGGTCTTTGAGAAGTTCAAAGAATGGAAGGCGGAAGTAGAGAACCAAACTGGTCGGAAGATCAAGTATTTGCGAAGTGACAATGGAGATGAATATCGTGATGGGAGATTCCTAGCATTTTGCAAGCAAGAAGGCATTACGCAACACTTTACCATAAAGAAAACTCCACAACAAAATGGCGCGGCGGAAAGGATGAACCGGACTCTCATGGAGAAAGAAAGATGCATGAGACTTCATGCAGGTTTGCCCGAGTCTTTCTGGGTCGAATCCGTTAACCATGCTGTCTACTTGGTTAATCGGTCACCATCTAAGCTACTGAGCTTCAAATGTGCCGAGGAAAAATGGTCGGACAAAGAAGTTGACTATTCTACTCTGAAGGTTTTCGGATGCAAGGCGTATGTTCATATTCTGAGTGATGAACGGAACAAGCTGAAGCCAAAGTCACTAGAGTGCATTTTTCTCGGTTTTGAGAAGGGAGTGAAAGGCTACAAGTTGTGGGATCCAAAATAAGAAGAAAGTGCCGAGTAGAGATGTTGTGTTTGATGAAAGACTTGGAGCTGAAGCTATTGACAAAGATGAGGATCATTGTCATACTGAAATTCCTTTGTCAATGGAAGGTTATATTCCAGAAACTCAAGCTGAGGTGGAGCAACACGACTGTTCGCGGGAAAAGTTGGGATGATTGTCATTGATTTGAACTGTTACAAACTTCAGTCGCCTGAAACAAATTCAAAGAGAAATATCGCCTTTTATTTTAAGGCTTACAATGAAAATAAAAAAGATTACAACTTTTATCCTTTTGAACAAACACGAGGATCTCGCTATATCGATCCTCGCCATGGGTTCTTTGCCCGTGTCGGACTTTTGTGTCCGTGGACCACCGCAATTCGATCCAAGTAGAGAACCGGGTTCGAACTACAGACGAGGGGCTCGCTTCACGAAGGAAACGGTTACCGAGGGGATCACACTCACGAAGGAGAGGATCGCCTTCTGGGATCGCACTCACGAAGGAGAGGATCACCGAGCGGTGAGATCTACTAGGAGAAATCACAGCTATCCCCGAGATTAAGACGGCTTAATCTAGAGGGTATCTGTAGTTCGACCAATTGATTACCTTGCGCTTGTAGATCCGACGCTGAACGCTATGCTTGAAGACTTGTAGATCTCAGGAAGCCTGTTGATTTATATATTCTCAAGATTATATTTTGATGATAACAATATGTGTTCTATATATATGTTTTGTGTGGTATAACTTGTTGATGCATATCATATATATCAAATTTGGACTCAAGGCATTATGGAGTATTGAAGATGAAAAGCAAGATGAAATACAAAGAACAATGTAATTTTTCTCTTCTTTACTTAGAATATATTGTACAAGCCTTGATCACACACACACATGCATATTTAGAACACACTAACACATGCTTAGTGTGTTGGTTAATTATAGAAATCCCTATATTAACCATTAGAGTTTTAAAGTTTAAAACAATTCATTTATAAACTTTTAAGTCGAGTAGTCGACCAATTCAAACTATAGCTCCACTAATTACTTAATTTAATGAATATATAAGTTTCTCAGAAGTTTATGATTAGTCCACCAATGCTATTAATAATCGACTAATGAAAACTTAAACAATTTTTCGTAATCAGAAGTTTATGATTAGTCGACTCTTGTGCATATATAGTCGACTACCCGATTTAAAACATACACCCAGACTTTCTGTCATTGCAGATTAGTCGACTAATAAAAATAGTAGTCGACTACTAATGCTTGAATTGCATTTACAAAATCTGTGTAAACACAGATTAGTCGACTAATCTTATATAGTAGTCGACTATAATACAGTTTTATGACTGTTCAGAATTTGAATCTTTAAACGTTTTTTAACAGTTTTTCTTTATTTTGAATGGGTGTCTTTCAAGAGATATAAATGGTAAAAACTGCAGAAAAAGTGACACGAAATTCTCATATACATTAACTTGAATTTTTGAAAAGAAAAGTGTGTGTTCAAAGACTCAAAAAGCAAAAACTGTTCTTGACATTCAAAAGAGAAAAATATTTTTGAGATTAAAGAAATTCCTAAGCCACTACTGCATATCATCTACACATCAAGGCTTATAGGATCTTGTACGTTGTTGTTTTCAAAGGAGATTCTCAGGTGTGAGAATTGTGAATCTCAGGTTTGAGATTGTTGCAATTTGCATGGTCTTGCAAATTGGTCAGGTTTGATTCTTTGATTTTGTAAGGGTATTTCAAAATCATAGTGGAAACTCTCAAGCGGGATTTGCTTGGGACCGGATGTACACCGGGAGGTGGAACCAGATAAATATCCGTGGTTTGCGATTGTGAATTTTCTCAGATTTGTGCTATCTTTTGCAATTTATAATCTATCTTGCATAAAATTTTATAAAACACTATTCACCCCCTCTAGTGTTTAAGTGTGATCAGATCTACGATCCTACATTTGGTATCAGAGCAAGGTAAAAGATGGCATCTTCTTCTGATCAGAATTCACAATTCAAAGAAAGTCATTCAACAAATCGTCCACCAATGTTTGATGGACTCAACTACAACTATTGGAAGTGCAGAATGAAAATCTATCTTCAATCAATTGGATACTTAACTTTGGAACATTGTAGAGACAATATATGAGAAGCCAACTACTCTTTTTCGAATGGACTACAAAGACAAAGGAACAATGCAAATTTGGACTCCAAAGCAATGAATGCTTTATTTTGTGCACTTGATCGAAATGAGTTCAACCGAGTGTCAACAAATAAATCTGCATATGATATTTGGCACACACTCGAGGTAACGATGAAGGTACAAATAAAGTAAAAGAGTCTAAAATTTCGTTCTTGTCCACAGTTTGAATTGTTTGGATGAAAGAAAATGAGACAATTGGAGAAATGTTCACAAGATTTGAGATATCACTAATACTCTAATTGGACTTGGAAAACCTATACACAAGTGGAAATGGTGCGAAAAATTCTTAGCTCACTTACTCCAAAATGGGAAAAGAAAATTACAGTGATAGAAGAAGCAAATGATTTATCAACATTGTCAAGTGGAAAATTTAATTGGAAATTTAATGGCATCTGAAGTTCAAATCGAAGATAGAAAGAATGAAGATGAAACGAAAAATAAGAAAGTTCTTGCATTCAACATCACATCGATAAGGAAGATTCGGATAATGAAGATGAAGAAATGAGCATGTTTACGCATAAATTTCAAAATTTATAAAACAAGGTAAGTTTAAATCTAAATTTTCAAATTCAAATAACTCACTGTTTGTTTCAAGTGTAACAAAGCGGTCATATGAAGAAAGATTGTCCTTTATTGAAGAATAAGCAAAAGTCAAATCATTTCAATAATTTCAACACTACTCAAAATAACAAGAAAAGAAAGGCAATGGCAAAGAACTTGGGATGACAGTGATGACTCTTCATCGATGAAGAAAATGAAGAAAATGAAAGTGCTCATATGTGTTTCATGGCCCAAGATGAGGTAAATGATAATAATGAACTTTTAGATGCATTTAATGAATTATATGAAACTTTTGTAAGGTTGAAAGTCTCACATAATTTTCTTAAAATGAAAATAAGAGATTATTAGAGGAAATTTCTGATTTAAATTCTTCTTATGTTAATTCACAAGAAATTAAATTAAAAGAAGAAAATGAAAATTTACTCAAAGAAAATTATTTTTAACTAATGAAAATTTGTATCTAAAATCAGAATGTAATAAATTAAAGACTCAGATTAGTATTTTAGATAAAGATATTTCTTTGATTAAATCAAAATATGATGACATATATTTAAATGTTAGTAAGTTTAATAAAGGTAAAGAAAATTTAAAAACTTTACTTTCTTATCAAAAGAAACTCAAAAGACAAAAGGATTGGGTTTTCAAGTTGAAAAGATATTCATAAGAAAACCACTTTTGTAAAATCATCTTCATTAGTATATAAACAAAATGTTAAAAATAATATTTTAAATATAAGAAAACCAAAATATTTATCTATTTGGGTTCCTAAAGTTTTAAATTATAATAAGAAAAAGTCTTATATTTTTAGCTTTATTAAAGATATTTGCTTATCATCTAATTACATAGGAAAATCAAACTCTTCATGGGTTTGGTTTCCTAAAGACTAATTTTAAGGACCCAATGTAAAATGGGTACCAAGATTATAAATATTTATCTTTTCAGTACCAAAGAAAGATAGATGGATCTTAGATAGTGGTTGTTCAAAACATATGACAGGAACATTCAATTATTGTCATCAATTCAAGACAAAGATGGTGGTACAACCACCTTGGAGACAATAACAAAGGAAAGGTGATTGGTATTGGCACCGTTGGTAATTCTAATAAACCTATTATTAATAATGTTTTATTAGTCGAAGGTCTTAAACATAATCTGCTTAGTATAAGTCAACTTTGTGATAAAGGTTTTAAAATTGTCTTGAAAAAGATTCTTGCTTAATTTATGATACTTGATTGGTCTACAATTTTATATAAAGGTCATAGAAAGAATAATATATATGTTTTATCTTTAAATAATATTTCAAATGAACACCGCCTTATTGCATCTTCAAATGATTCTATATTATGGCATAAACGTTTTGGTCATGTTAATTTTAAACATATTTCTAAAATTTCTAAATATGATTTAGCAAATGGTTTACCTAAGCTTTCTTATAAAAATAATTTTTGTGATGCATGTCAATAAGGCAAAATGCATAAATCTTCTTTTAAATCTAAAATCCCATTCAACACTCAATGCACAAAACATATTGATATTAGACATCATTTCCTACGTGATCATGTTCTTAAGGGAGATATTATATTAGAATTTATATCTACTAATAAACAAATAGCAGATATTTTAACAAAACCTTTAAAAGAAGATATTTATGTTAAATTAAGAAGAGAATTAGGTATATGTTCAATTACAGATTTAAATTAATTTTTAAATAAGTACATATGTTCATTAGTCGACTAACTACTTCACTAGTCGACTACATGCACAATCATACATAATAGTTTTTATTCTGTCAATGTCTTATTAGTCGACTATATATTCAGATTAGTCGACTACTAGCTTTCAAAACAGAAACATATATTCTGTTCGTCTGCAGATTAGTCGACTACACCTCAGATTAGTCGACTACTCAGCTATTTTCTGAAAATATTGTTATTGGATCCTGTTTCTTTTTAACCCAAACCCACTATCCAATAACATAAGTTACTTTAGATCTCAACCATACATCCAACCATCTTTAATCCTAGCCCTAGATTTATTTTCTTATGATTTATATCTCAACCTTTCATTCAATTTTTACTTTTAATCCAAGCCCTTCATTTAATTTTAACCCTAACAAAACTACTCCCACTTATTCTTACCCATTTCTCCCGTTCCCACTCTTCTAAAAACCGAAATCTCAGTTAGGGTATTATCTCCTCAACTTAGGGCATCATCCAACTCCATTTCCTCCTTCAAATCTTCAATTTTTCTTCAATTTTACCAGTTCCAGGCATCATTAGTCGACTACTAGAGTATTTAGTCGACTACTTTCGGACAAACGACCACTTTTCTTAGTGTTTTGATCAATTACATCTCTTGGTAAGTCTTCTCCAACTTCTTCTTCCTTTCAATTATGTCTAGATCAAAGCGCTCTCGCCAGACCTTCTCAACTCAGAAGATTACGCTATTTACCTTAAAGATCCTAGTCTTTTAGATACTTTTAAGGAAATGCAATCTTATGATATACTTCCTGTCGTTTTATTAAATATGAAGATTTTGCACTTCATAATTTACAAGGATATTTTGCTAATGTTGGATTAGATCAACTTTTTCTTCCAAAATCGACAACCATATTATCCATTTCTTATCAAGCTTTTCTACACAAATCTCATTCATAAAAACTTGATAATGGAGAACGTCAAATAGACACTCGGTTAAAGGAAAAGAAATTTCCTTTTCTCCTAGACTTCTAGGAAAATATTGAAAATTCCTAATAGAGGAATTAGTCTTGAAGATGTTTCCATGGATGATGAAGATATCATGCAAAACTTAATTTTCCTACCGGTCAAGGAGGAATATTGAATCACTCTCAAAAACTTGACCCTTCCTCGTTTTATTACTCGAATTTTAGCCTATAATTTGTATCCAAAATCGAAGCTTTCATTTTATTTCTTTGGAATTGGCTAAAGCCCTATATGCTATTATGGCTAATATTCAAGTCAATTGGTGAAGTTTATTTCAAAATTTAATTCACATTCCTTATAGAGGATTTCTACCTTTTGGAGCCTTTTGACTACCATTTTCAAAGCTTTTCGTGTGGATTTAGATTCAAACATTCATCCTTCGATCAGTTGAGTTCTTTGATTCCAATGCCCTAACTAGGATGAAAATACCCAATTCGAACTTCGAACAACAACAATCAAGATGAACCCGCTCAACCTCAAACTCAAGATATTCCTCGGTCTTCACAACAAGGTGAACCCTCTTCCAGCCATATTCCACCAGGTCGTGCAACCATCTTGCTTTACGATGCACAATACAACACCTTATCGGCTCAGATCCCGAACTTAGAAACGAGTCAAAACATGATTTTCGATCAAAACATCAACATTATGAACAACCAACGTGAAATGATGGAGAATCAACAAATGATGATGTATGTTTGAAGACTTCAACAAAACTTGAGTCAACCTTTCCACCACCGGGACCTCTTGATACTTAGGATTATGTTATTTAGCTTAACTAGATTTCCTTAGCTTAATGTTTGAAGACTATGTGTTTTAACACTATGTGTTTATTACTATGTGTATGTTTTAAAGACTATGTGTTTTCATATGTTTGCATTTATGTTATAGACATGCATGTTTCTATTAAGTTAGTAAGTATTTGTTTTATATATTCCAGATTATGACCATATTGCTTTTCATGGCAAGTATGTGCTTACCTATTTGGATGTGTGAGTGACGAAATATTTTATTGCTTATCTATTTCTTCTTTTTGTTGATAACAAAGGGGAGAAAATTTGATAAGTATGATATTATGTTTAAGTATGTTTTATATATGTGGGGAGGAGTTTTAGTTTTATTCCATTGCATATATGCATATATACTGGGGAGTAATTCTTAATTGATTGTTATCATCAAAAGGGGAGAATGTTGATTTATATATTCTCAAGATTATATTTTGATGATAACAATATGTGTTCTATATATATGTTTTGTGTGGTATAACTTGTTGATGCATATCATATATATCAAATTTGGACTCAAGGCATTATGGAGTATTGAAGATGAAAAGCAAGATGAAATACAAAGAACAATGTAATTTTTCTCTTCTTTACTTAGAATATATTGTACAAGCCTTGATCACACACACACATGCATATTTAGAACACACTAACACATGCTTAGTGTGTTGGTTAATTATAGAAATCCCTATATTAACCATTAGAGTTTTTAAAGTTTAAAACAATTCATTTATAAACTTTTAAGTCCGAGTAGTCGACCAATTCAAACTATAGTCGACTAATTACTTAATTTAATGAATATATAAGTTTCAGAAGTTTACGATTAGTCGACCAATGCTATTAATAATCGACTAATGAAAACTTAAACAATTTTTCGAATCTGTAAGTTTAAGTTAGTCGAGCTCTTGTGCATATATAGTCGACTACCCATTTAAAACATACACCCGGACTTTCGTCATTGCAGATTAATCGACTAATAAAAATAGTAGTCGACTACTAATGCTTGAATTGCATTTACGTAACTGTAAACACGCATTAGTCGACTAATCTTATATAGTAGTCGACTATAATACGCTTTATGACTGCTCGTAATTTGAATCTTTAAACGCTTTTTAACAGCTTTTCTTTGTTTTGAATGGGTGTCTTTCAAGAGATATAAATGGTAAAAAACTGCAGAAAAAGTGACACGAAATTCTCATATACATTAACTTGAATTTTTGAAAAGAAAAGTGTGTGTTCAAAGACTCAAAAAGCAAAAACTGTTCTTGACATTCAAAAGAGAAAAATATTTTTGAGATTAAAGAAATTCCTAAGCCACTACTGCATATCATCTACACATCAAGGCTTATAGGATCTTGTACGTTGTTGTTTTCAAAGGAGATTCTCAGGTGTGAGAATTGTGAATCTCAGGTTTGAGATTGTTGCAATTTGCATGGTCTTGCAAATTGGTCAGGTTTGATTCTTTGATTTTGTAAGGGTATTTCAAAATCATAGTGGAAACTCTCAAGCGGGATTTGCTTGGGGACTGGATGTACACCGGGGAGGTGGAACCAGTATAAATATCTGTGTTTGCGATTGTGAATTTTCTGTATTTGTGCTATCTTTTTGCAATTTATAATCTATCTTGCATAAAATTTTATAAAACACTATTCACCCCCCCTCTAGTGTTTAAGTGTGATCAGATCTACGATCCTACACGCTCCTCAAGAATGTCCGAGAATCCCGCCTTTGGAAGCTCTTGATTTCAAAGATCCAACCTTCAGAAGCCTGCCGCTGATCTCAAAAATCCGCTCCTGCCAGCTCCGTTCTTCAAAGATCCGCTCCAGAAACAATCTCCAGCAGTCCGCTCCAGATTCTCTCTCCAAGCCCCCCTCTTAAAAATCCGAGATCCCCCCCTTATTTATACAAGTCGGGAGGGTCCGTGGCCGCCACGGCCTTGGTCGAGGTGCCTCTACCAAGTTGGTAAGTGCCTCGGCCAAGTCGGCCGAGGTAGAAGCAAAGGCGAGGTTCGCTGTGAACACGAGGCTTGCCAAATGACGAGGTTCGCCAGACCGCGAGGTTCGCCACAGCGAACTGAGGCTTTGCCAAGTGAACAAGAGGCTTGCCAGATGACGAGGTTCGCCAGACCGCGAGGTTCGCCACAAATAACCGAGGCTTTGCCAAGTGAACACGAGGCTTGCCGATGGCGCAGGTTCATCAAATGAATGCAGGCTCGCCAAATGACGCAGGTTCACGAACACGCAGGCTTGCCAAACCGCGAGGTTCGCCGAAGGAATTGAGGCTTCACCAAGTGAACACGAGGCTTGCCGATGGCGCAGGTTCATCAAATGAATCTGAGGCTCGCCAAATGAACACGAGGCTCGCCAAACTGAACCGAGGCTTTGCCAAGTGAACACGAGGCTCGCCAAATGAACACGAGGCTCGCCAAACTGAACCGTGGCTTTGCCAAGAGAACACGAGGCTCGCCAGATGGCGCAGGTTCATCAAATGAATCTGAGGCTCGCCAAATGAACACGAGGCCGCCAGATGGCGCAGGTTCGCCAAATGAACACGAGGCTCGCCAAATGAACACAGGCTCGCCAAACTGAACCGAGGCTTTGCCAAGAGAACACGAGGCTCGCCAAATGAACACGCAGGCTCGCCAAATGAACACGAGGCTCGCCAAATGAACACGCAGGCTCGCCAAACTGAACCGAGGCTTTGCCAAGAGAACACGAGGCTCGCCAAATGAACACGAGGCCGCCAGATGGCGCAGGTTCGCCAAATGAACACAGGCTCGCCAAACTGAACCGAGGCTTTGCCAAGAGAACACGAGGCTCGCCAGATGGCGAGGTTCGCCAAATGAACACAGGCTCGCCAAATGACGAGGTTCGCCAGATCACGAGGTTCGCCACAAATAACCGAGGCTTTGCCAAGTGAACACGAGGCTTGCCGATGGCGCAGGTTCGCCAAATGAACACGAGGCTCGCCAGATGGCGCAGGTTCGCCAAATGAACACAGGCTCGCCAAACTGAACCGAGGCTTTGCCAAGTGAACAAGAGGCTTGCCGATGACGCAGGTTCGCCAGATCACGAGGTTCGCCACAAATAACCGAGGCTTTGCCAAGTGAACACGAGGCTCGCCGATGGCGCAGGTTCGCCAAATGAACACGCAGGCTCGCCAAATGACGCAGGTTCGCCGAACCAACACGAGGCTTGCCAAACTGCGAGGTTCGCCGAAAGGAATTGAGGCTTCACCAAGTGAACACGAGGCTCGCCAGATGGCGAGGTTCGCCAAATGAACACGAGGCTCGTCAAATGAACACGAGGCTCGCCAGATGGCGAGGTTCGCCAAATGAACACGAGGCTCGCCAAATGACGAGGTTCGCCGAACGAACACGAGGCTCGCCAAACTGAACTGTGGCTTTTGCCAAGAGAACACGAGGCTCGCCAGATGGCGAGGTTCGCCAAATGAACACGAGGCTCGCCAAACTGAACTGAGGCTTTTGCCAAGAGAACACGAGGCTCGCCAGATGACGAAGTTCGCCAGAAGGCGAGGTTCGCCCCAAATGAACTAAGGCGAGGTTCGCCTCTTAACGATTCGGTGTCCGTATCATTCGATGGGTTGTCATTCGCCGACTCCCCGTCACGAGTTGGTTTTGGGGATCTTGTAAGTATTTTTTAACGCCTACAGATACCCCCTCCAAAGTGTTTCACTCGCTCTTTATAGGCGAGCCTGGAATACTTTGGACATGATGGTTCCCGGCCTTCAGTCGGCAGAGGGCCCCAAAAGTTAGCTTCAAGTCTTCGATTCTTTCAGATCATCCAGTTCTTTGTAGGATTTCTGATAAGATCACGGTGCTGCATTTATTGTCTGACCGCTTGTTAAAATCTTGATTTGAAGCTGGTGGGTGAGTTTTGTTTGTAACTCGTGTCGGTTGGTTGTTGTTTGACTAACCATCAGACTTTTGGACTTATCCGTATGTCGGCGAACTCCTCGTTGGCGACACGTTGGTTGTGTCGAATACATGGAATTTCATAACCCTCAATCGGCTATTTCTTCCATCATCACGTGCGTTGTTGGTTTAACCACAGCGGGAGGACTAATCTTCTCATGGAGATATCCTCCGAGGGTTCCTCGTCGCAACAGGAGACCACTTGGTTTTCGACCATCATGCTGACCTTCCATCGATGAGTGTGACGCTTTGACCGTTGTTGGGATATGATTATCTCCAGTGGAGAAAGTTTCTTTGGGACACGTTGTCCGGTGTCAACATGACTTTCATGCCTCATCTGATTATTCCTCTCTCGGATATTATGGTGGGAGGGAATCCTCCTAGGGTTTGTTCCGGTTCCAAATTGTTGACCGGTGGGCCTTCCGGCGTCGTCGCACGGGTTGACATTGGTACAGTGGGAGGAGATCTTTCGAGATAAACCGCATTGTCCGGCGTCGTTGCAATCTGCACGATCGAGTTATCCCTAAGAATACTTCTTGTGAGAATATTCTTCCGGGAACTTCTCGACAAATTAGGAAACAGTTTATACTCATAATCTTAGTTGGAGTAGGATTGGGCCACACGGGAGAATATTCAGAAAATTAAACCGGGTAACATCTCTTTCCAAATATGGCGGGGGGAGTAGGAGCCAATCAACGGCCTGATTTGGCCCTATTTTGTCATCCGGATAAGGTTCCAATTAGGACTCCTAATTAGGGGCTGATTAGAGTCCTAATTAGGATTGACTTGGGCCATTAGGAGTTATTATAAATACCCATAATCCTCCTATTCCTCTGACCTAGGCGGGCCCCTCAACTCTTTTTCTCCTGTTTTCTTCACCTTCTCGTGTGCTTCATCTTCTCCGAACAACGAGGTATGATGAGGATTTCAAACATGTTTTCTCCTCTTTTCTTCTTCTTCTTCCCTCCTTTTTTTCTTTGTTGCATGCAAGAACAGGTGGCGGCGGCTATAGGTGGCGGTGGCCATAGGTGGCGGCGGCCAGGCGTGACGGTGATCGGCGGTCGGAACAACCGACGTGGCCTAAAGCGCCCAGTTCATTGGCGACGAGCACAGGCTGAGCTTTGCTTCGGTCGCTGTTTCGATCGTGAGAGCACGGCGAACTGGCTGTTCATGGCCGGCGGGCTTTCGGTCATCCGTCGCGCTTCCGTTGATGCTCCAGTCATGATTGATGAACCATGACTTGACCGAACGGGACTTTTTGATGCTATATTTGCCGATTTTCAGCTGCGTATTTGACCTTTTGTTGTATTTTTGCAGCTTCCAATGTCGTCGCGAAGATCTCATGCTCCGAGGAGTCGGTCAACTCGCACGACGCGTGAACGCACGCCTCCTTCTTTCGGTGGTGCGCCAGCGTTATCACATTCTCGTACATCTATGCGTTGTATCCCCGCTTCGCTCTCCTTCGTGAGGCGATTGGGAAGAGCCGAAATCCTCCTTTGTGGGGATTGGGGCTTCAAAGATCACCCGTCTCGATATCTTTAACGGGAGCGATTTCATACCGTACCCTTACTCTGTAGAACGGGACATATTGTCGCTTCGTTTACGCGACTATATTTATCGCTCTCCCGTATTCGACACGATGAAATCGTCAGTATTCGCTATAAGGTCGTGACTCAATCTATGTAAGATGAATTCAACGCCTTTATTAATCGAATATTTTCTCGATTTCGCTTGATTATTCCTCGGGAGCTTTTCCGGTTTACGCGGTTGATGGACGCCATAGTGAATACTATTCCACGTGTGACGATCCCTTGATTTTTATCTCGCCTCGATTTGCACCCGGTACATCAGCGGACACGATTCAGGCTGTATCTGAGGGGAGTTCCCGCATTCTCCGACGATTGGTCAGCGATGCGCCACTTGTAAATGACACGAGCTCCACCGAACCTTTGCGAAAACCAGATTATCTGTTCGGCGACTCAGTTAATGACCCGGATACAGCTTTTGTCGAGAGCGAGCGGTGGCTGCACCAAGACGACGGAGGTCCCTTGTATATTCCTCGGATACCTCGTTAGCTCTCATTGACTGATTTTAGACACCACGCCGTGACACGCCGTATGTCCTGGCGTCTGACTGAGGAACATGATCATATTCATTGTGGGTTTATTACTCAGCAGCCAGTTCCGGGCTCCAGCAGGAATCGTGTCATCGGTCTTCACCCCGGGGTTGTGGGGTTAGACACACCGCCCCGTGATGAGCTTTTTGTTCCTGCTTCGACTTTGAAGAATCGTCTCGCTCTGTTGGGGCGAGAGATGCCGTCATCCAGTCATAGATTTTACGGCTGGGTTCATTCGTCCAGCAAACACTGGTGGGGTCGCCTGACCCATTATGTCCTCAACCGATGGGATAGAGAACTTCGTGCTTGTGGCCTGTATTCAGCGATTCGTGCCACCATGTATGGCCTTCCAATCAGTGCCAACCATTTCTTCACCTTATTCGAACTCTACAATCCAGACTCGAATACATTCTTTACTAAGCACGGCGAGTTGGGGTTGGCTCTTCATGAGATGCACCGAATTTCTGGTTTACCCATGGGGAAGATGCTGTATCAGGAGTACTTTCCTTCCAATCAGGAACTGAACCGGCTGAAGAAACATACACCCGACCGTCACAAGACTTTGTGGGATCTTACTTGTCATTACTATATAGCTCTGGCCCAATCTGAACCTTGCGCCAAAAGGAAATCGCAAGTGAGTCTGAAGCAGTTTGCCAATTATTTGTTCCAGCATCTGGAGGACAAATCTGGCGAGGAAATATGTGGACTGTCACCGCTCACTCCTTCGAAGGTTAATGAGCTGATCGAGAGGTCTGAGGCTAACTCCTATACGCTCGGCCACGCCGAAGATGGTTTTCCTTCAGGGACCAAGTTTGCAACCTTTCTGTGGCATGCGGTGAAGCCTATCCAGCCAACCACTCTTCTAGCCGGCTATCTTGCGATCTGGCTAAAGAAATGCGTGGTTCCTTGCCAATCTAATGATGCTTTACCCTTGGAGGTCCTTTACCCTGCGGTTCAGCTTGCCCACAAGAAGGCACTCTCTCTCCTTCCGGTAATGGTGGCTGATATCCACCGCGGATTACGGCGTATAGTGCGGGCATTTACTCAGAGGAAGGATGGGCCATCATCACGTATTCCTTCTGTCCGAGTGGAGCTCCCATATACCTATTTGATGGCTTGGCTGGTCTTTCATCGTCCCGACATGATGTCGGCGCCGGGTTTCACAGATTCGTCTACTCCTTTCTTACGGTTGGTAGAGGATTGCAGATGGAAGGGGCGCGGCTTCACAGAGATCAAGAAACAACTGCAGATTCATAGAGGGTGGATCTTTTCCAGATGTTTTCCTCGATTCTCCGGTCAATATGGTGAGTCTTTGGTCGACGAGGAGGTTCCGAGGACACAGCAGACTTCACCTGACATTGGCTGTTTTAACTGGCTCGTGAACATCAGGCCAGGCTATCTCACTTTTCGAGTGAAAGAGGAATGCTTCATTGAGCCTTATCTTCCCCGCCGCTTTCGCCGCCTCTACATGCACCAACTTTATGTTGGGAACCCGAATCGATGGCTCCGGACTCGTGGCGGACTTGTGGACGGCCTTCGAGCGTGGTTGTGGAGTGTCATGGGATGCACCGGTGCTAGATTTAGTCTGTCGAGCTCAGACCGTCAGCTGGAGTCAACTTTCCTTTATTGCAGTTGGCTCCTAGTAGCTAACGAGTCAGTCCCTGTGAGGGCTATTTCAGATCTGGTGGCTGAAGCGTCGTTGCGAGCCGACACTTAGGCACCGCAAGACGCCGCTCAAGCTCAGAGGAAGCGCTGCCAATCTCATCCGTCGAACGAGACTGAGGAGGAGTTCCGCAACTTTGAAGCTGGGACTTTAGGAGAGGACCAAGCTGAGACTACCGTTCATGAGACGAACTTCGGTATTCTCCCCTTTTCCCTTTCATTTTTTCATCCTTTCCATTGAATTTCTCATTCAACTGAATTTTCAGGAAAATCTGTTGAAGAAGAAGAATTTCGACCTTCTCAAGGGGTTAAACGAAAGAGGTTAGCCCATAAGGATCACGTGAGTCCTCGGTTCTTTGATATAGACTTGACCAGCGATGATCCAGTCAGCGACAGAGGTAACAATTCGTCGTGATGTAACCTGAGATTTTTGGCTTCCGGAGACTAATATTTCTCCGTTCCCATGCAGGGGGCTTTGATTTTCCTCACCATGATTCTGCTGGACCTAGTTCCACTCATGTCGAGCCTAGCTTCACTCAACAGATGTATGGAGCCATGGCGGAGGATCCTGGGAATACTAATGTAGGACCTAATTCGGTGGGACCAGGTACATCTAACATTGATAATTCCCTTTCCTCGATCTAAGAGATGGTCACTCTAATTGCCCCCACTAATTACCTCTTCGCTCTTTGCTCTTTTAGAGAAATTTCAGGAGGCAAATGCTCCAATCGAAGATAGGCAAGGTACCCCCACTGTAGGAGGTAAGCCGCCTTACGATTGTTTGTCCATTTTCAGCCGCATTCGTTCTTTTCTAACGCTCTCCCTTTTCAGACTTCTCAATGGAAGACTTCGTGGAATCTGGTCTATACGACGACACTTCCGTGGATGACTTGCTACGCACTTGGTCACAGGATGGTGATACTCTTGGTGAAGATTTACCCGAAGCCACCATCCCTGAAGAAGGTATAAATTTTCTCTTTGATTAATTATAGGACCAGCCGTTTGGCCAATACCACTATACTAAAAAGAGGTCAGACATTCCCTTTGTGTAGCGGCAAGTACTCCCTTTTCCTAATCAACACCACCACACTGCTGAGATAGATGAGCCGAGGGCTCACCGCGCTGACAAAGATCCCAACGATAGATACGCCCGTAGACTCACTAGTCTCAAACTACACCAAGGAGATGAGTAAGAGTCCTTAGCCAATAAGTTTTCGCCAATTTTCGATCAAGATTCTAAAGTCCTCTTTTCTCGCGGCAGAGCCTACATCTCACTCCATGATCCGTGAGAGCGCTTGATGCCGGATGAAGATCCATCCCATCTTATTATCCGCTTGAAGTACGCCATTCTTTCTTTGGTGAACACTGGATCGAAAAGGTCCTTCATGGCGGCTTTCTTCATCGGCTCAAAGCATCGCTGATCCTGATGGCCTTGATAATGATATGGGTTATCCCGAAATGGCTCAGCCGTTGTTGATGACCTCGCCCACCTGGAGGGAAAGCTTCAAAGATCGCAAGAACTCGCGTAGTCATTTCCTCATATGTAGCTGCTCATACGGACTCGCTTAGAGGCATGGCGCGATGCTCGTGTTTTTACCGGGCTCAAGTCCGTGATGCAGAGATTCATACCGACCGAGTCGTTGTTGCCGACATATTCTTCCCTAAGCCACATCCGTGACTGATATTGTGGCGAAAAGCGAGAGGATAATACCGCCGGGAGAGCTCCATGCCGAGGAAGATAAGATGACCGCTTTGAGTCGGGCTAAGGCCGAAGGAAGAAGCCCTCACCGCGCCTAGGGAACTCGACCGTCGGGCGTAAACCGGCCGAGCTCGAGGAGGCAACCACGAAGACACCAACAATCGGCGAGGAGTCCTTCAGGTCGAAGTTGCAGAAGAACTCCACCAGCTTACAATGGTGAAGTGTCTCAAATAACAACAAATCCTTTGTCATAGACTTGATGTTTAAACAGCTTGTAGCTCCTTCTATATTTACTTCAAATGAATAAGATTTATTCCTTTCATTATTTATTATGATTCTTTACTTCGTCCAAATAATTAACCATAATACTTATAGGATTTTGGCAAACCCTCACCATCAACGGGTTTGATTAGCCTTTACCAACCACCGCTTGAGTTGGGCTAGCGCGGATTATCAGATCCGTCTCCGACGTGGACGCTGTGCTAAAAGAATGAAACTCTTCTAGACTCAATTATTGCTTTATTTGTCATTTGAATTGATTTTACTCTGATCAACGCAGGGTATTGCTTTATCCCTTCTTAGGCTTCGTGATAAAATGCCCTGAATCAACTCGTGTCTTCTTCAATCGGAGAAAGACTAAACCGGCGACGCAGGAGGCTGGCTTTATCCCTTCTTAGGCTTCGTGATAAAATGCCCTGAATCAACTCGTGTCTTCAATCGGAGAAGAATCAGGCAACGGTGAGCGCTGGCTTTATCCCTTCTTAGGCTTCGATAAAATGCCCCAAGATGAATCTTGGTGTCTTTGACCGAGAATGACCGAACCGGTCTAAGATTGATTGAGGTGGAAAGGAAGAATGTGTTCTATTTCCGATGAGGCTAACAAATAGATTCCTTGCCGTAGGAATCGAAAAGACTCAGTGACCTTCAATCGGACTATCCGGTCTGAAAATCTACAAGATACCTTCACGGCGCTACCTAAGATGAGAGATGGAACTAAAAGTGGGATCTCCACTTCGAGGACCGAAAAGACTCAGTGACCTTCGGCCTGGACAACTCCGGTTCAAAACCCCAAGATACCTTCAATCGGCGCTACCTAGAGAGATGGGACTAAGAGTGGGATCTCCACCGAGAACCGAAGAGACTCAGTGACCTCAAAGGACAACCTGTCCGAAAATCCCTACAGATACCTTCACCGGCGCTACCTAGGAGAGATGGGACTAAGAGTGGGATCTCCACCGAGAACCGAAGAGACTCTGTGACCTTCACGGACAACCTGGTCTCGAAAATCCCTACAAGATACCTTCACCGGCGCTACCTAGAGAGATGGGACTAAGAGTGGGATCACCCAGAACCGAAGAGACTCGTGACCTTCAAAGGACAACCTGGTCTCGAAAATCCCTGCATCTTCTCAAGCACTACCTAAGATGAAGATGGAACTAAGAGGATCTCCACGAGAACCGAAGAGACTCGTGTGACCTTCAAAGGACAACCTGGTCTCGAAAATCCCTACAAGATACCTTCACCGGCGCTACCTAGAGAGATGGGACTAAGAGTGGGATCTCCACCGAGAACCGAAGAGACTCGTGACCTTCACGGACAACCTGGTCCGAAAATCCCTACAAGATACCTTCACCGGCGCTACCTAAGATGAAGATGGAACTAAGAGGATCTCCACCGAGAACCAAGAGACTCGTGACCTTCAAAGGACAACCCGGTCTCGAAAATCCCTACAAGATACCTTCACGGCTACCTAAGATGAAGATGGAACTAAGAGGATCTCCACCGAGAACCTAAGAGACTCGTGACCTTCACGGACAACCTGGTCTGAAAATCCCTACAAGATACCTTCACCTACCTAGAGAGATGGGACTAAGAGTGGATCTCCACCGAGAACCGAAGAGACCGTGACCTTCAAAGGACAACCTGGTTCGAAAATCCCAAGATACCGGGCGCTACCTAGAGAGATGGGACTAAGAGTGGGATCTCCACCGAGAACCAAGAGACTCGTGACCTTCAAAGGACAACCCGGTTCTGAAAATCCCACAGCATCTTCACGGCTACCTAGAGAGAGATGGGACTAAGAGTGGGATCTCCACTGAACCGAAGAGACTCAGTGACCTTCAAAGGACAACCTGGTCTGAAAATCCCTGCACCTTCACCGGCCACCTAGAGAGATGGGACTAAGAGTGGGATCTCCACCAGAACCGCAGACCGTGACCTTCAAAGGACAACCTGGTCTCGAAAATCCCACAAGATACCTTCAATCGGCGCTACCTAGGAGAGATGGGACTAAGAGTGGGATCTCCACCGAGAACCGAAGAGACTCCGTGACCTTCAAAGGACAACCTGGTCTCAAAATCCCTACAAGATACCTTCACCGGCGCTACCTAGAGAGATGGGACTAAGAGTGGGATCTCCACCGAGAACCTAAGAGACTCGTGACCTTCAAAGGACAACCCGGTCTCGAAAATCCCTGCACTTCACCGGCGCTACCTAAGATGAAGATGGAACTAAGAGTGGGATCTCCACTCGAGAACCTAAGAGACTCAGTGACCTTCAAAGCGACAACCCGGTTCTGAAAATCCCAAGATACCTTCACGGCGCTACCTAGGAGAGAGATGGAAAGAACCCTCCGCTTATCACTAAAGGATCCGATGCTTGAGAGGAAGAATTTTATATTCTATCTCTACAAAGGGATTTTTGATTGGGCCTCTTGTTCATAGAAGGAATCAAGAGGAGATTGTGCAATGTACCATGTGGTTTGTAGGCCCACCGCCAAGAAATTTGATCGGTGGGGAAATTATGATGGAGGATAAATCTAGGTTATCCTCAAGAAAAGTGGGTAACACATCCCACGAGGAACTTCCCGCTGGAACGGCATCCCAAGATACTAAGGGTAGTATTTTTCGTGAACTTCCCGTAGGCATAAAAATTGCTTATCGCATCTCAACAAAACTCTCGCGACTGGGTTGGCAACTAACGATCCATTCGACAAACCGACGCCGCGAAAACGCGATCACGCCACAAAACGCCAGAGAGCCAGTCGACGAAGATAAAGTGAGTCCCAAGGCGCACGAGCCAATGAAACGACGCGTCGAAGTTGACTAAACTCAAACGCTGACGCAGACGAATCAACCGCATTTAGTCCGGCCATGCAAACGGGCCGCTTAAGCTCGAAGTTGATCGCACGCACTCAAACACAACGGCGACATCACCGAGCAAAACTAAGCCCGAAGACCAAAAGAATCGACGAAGAATCGACGGAGAAACGACGCGGAACGCCGGAAAACGCAAGATTCCGCCAGCCGCTACCAAACCCTACCAAAGTGGTCGAGGTGCTCGCCAGTGCCGAGGGGTTTCACCATGCCACCACCTCAACCTGGTGTCGTTTGTAATGTGAGCCACCATATGGTTCGCACCCTCCATTGAGGCAATAGGGGTACATCTCAGGGACTTGATTAAGGCCTGGCCCATTTTGAGAGAGAGACTTTGAGTCCTGTCCGATTCGAGGCTCGAGGTTGGATTTTGAGGATTTTAAGATTCTGACTTCAAGAATTCTATGTAGATCTACGTTGTAACGTGCCATCTGCCCCGAGCAACGGTGCCAAAAGGCTGCCATCTACCATCTACTGGGGTTGTAATCAATTGGTCAACTACATGATACCCTCTAGGTTAAGCTTCGGCCTTAACTCCTCGTGGATAGCGCCATGGATTTCTCCTAGTAGATCTCACCCGCCTCCCATGATCCTCCTCCTTCGAATGTGATCCCCCGGCGCATCCTCCTCAGAGGTGATCCCTCAGCGCTTCGCTTCTCTGCGGAAACGAGCCCCTTACATCTGTAGTTCCGTAACCCGGTCCCCACTGATTGAATTGCGTGGTCCACGGACAAAAGTCCAAGACAGTAAAGAACCCACGCAAGTGACCTCTACACAGAGATCCCTGTTTGTTCACAAGGATAAAAGTTGTAATTTGATTTTCATCGAAGTTTTAAAATAAAGTGCTATATTTTTGAATTTTGTTGTAGGCCAAAGAAGCCGTAGTAAATTCAAATCAATGACAATCATCCCAACTTTTACCACAACAAGCCGGCAAAGGAGCTAACGGCCAAGTCGAGACCGTCAGGTCGAGCCGCCAATCCGCATCCTGGCCAAGAAAAAGTCAAAGGCCTCAAGGACGATAGAAAAAAAAAAAAATTTCGTGGCGCCTTCGACTAGGGGCCGCTGCCCCTTGACTCCTCGCTCGCTAACGGCTAAAGGGACCAAAACTCGTAGGGTGTAATAATTAAGCTCCAAATAAGTCAACCGAATCCAAGTTGATCCGGGTTCCGGCCGTGAGTATCATACTATCATCCTTGTCCGCATCGCCCTCCCCACAAATCCGTATGATCTCCGCCGCAAGAAAGATCCGCTCGCCCTCGGCCCGCAGGATCTTAACTCCGCTGCCGGTTGCACCAAATGGCATCCTTCCCATCCAAGATCGCCGGACGCAGAGATCACCGCCGATGGCGGCCACTTCTCAAAGAGATGTAGGCGACGCCAACCGACGCTGCGGAGTTCGCCAAGGCCCCGAATCACCGGTGTCCGCTACAAAGTGGATTCAAGTCCGTGAGAGGTCAAGAACCTCATCAACAGTGCACGGCAACTCCTCCAAGCCGCCAACAAATGATTGGGTCCGCCAAACGGAACCGATCAACACTTGAAGAACGATCCGTGAGGCCCCGATCAATCACTGCGATGGGGGTCCTACCCTCCGCCATGATAAGAAGATTATTTCACGCCTCACCGAATTGGATCGGGTTCGAGCCCGCCGAATCCTCGGCCGTAAGGGCTTAACGCGGAGACGAAAGTGACTCTTGGAACCTCTCGATAATGTGGCTCATCCTCGAAGGAGACGCTGTCCGACGATGATGACGCTATACCCAGAAGTCGTATCAACACACGAGGGGTTGCTCGCATTCATGCCGATGAGTCGTACTACCGCTCGGGGCAATGGTAAATCTCGAATAAAAGTTCTCCCTGGAACACCATTGTCCGTGGTTCCAAACTAATCGTGGTGGTGTTGTCGAATGTAACCGCACTGCCGCTTTGAAGAAGGCCGGTCTTTGATAGGCTTGGCAACAAAATGCCAAAACCCAAGTCAAGATGCTTCTACGAAAGAAGATCGGAGTCGGGTTATGTATCTTCTCGTAAGACGAATGTTGCCGGGTTCATTGATGACCAAGTGTCCGACGCAGAGACGCATTCACCGGATTCCTCCACTGGGACTCTAATGTTAGCATCGGCGAAATTTTCAAGGGAAGGTCTATGTTTTGGGCTAGATCCTCGAGTCCCTCCTAAAGCGCATATGTCCCAAGAGGGAAACCGATAATTAGGATACTAATCCTCCTCGAAGATGAATGCTCATGGTCGATTGATAATAAGCCACCCGATGAGGTAGACTCGACATTCGCCCCATTCTTCGGCTTGGGATTCGGACACCTACCCTGAGAAGCCAAGGCTTTGATGTCAAATATGGCTACTGCTGATCCCGCTACTATGGAGGGTGATGAAGATATGCCAACATGGGAAGACCCATGGATCCATCAACTCGTGAGAGCGCTTGGGGATAGGTTCAACAAAGAGAACCCCCACTAAGGATGAGGTAGTCCAGTTAATATGGGGATGAAGAGCATCCTAAACTCATAAACATCGCCAATACTTCCCCTAAGAAAAGGAAGAGTTGATTGCCTTGATCAGGAGTATATCGGATGTATTCACCGAGCTACGAGGACATGCCAGACTCAATTCTAATGCGGGCAACACATCGCCAACATCAAGGCGGATGTCAAACCCACAAGCAACAAAGAAGACGGTTTCGGCCCACAAATATTGGAGGCAATTGTTGACGGCGAAGAAACTCATAGAATCGATTCATCGAGGAAATTCAACATCCTGGATTAGGTGGCTAATATAGTCCCTACCATGAAGAAGAATGGCTTAATTAGGACTGCGGTCGACATAGATCCAACGCGCTGCCCAAAAGATGACTTCCTCTTCCAATCATGTCATAGTTGACAATACGCGATTTGAAAGAATGTCCTTATGGATGGCTTTTCGGTATAATCAAATCAAGATGCACCCCGATGACGCCAAACACACAAGGCTCGTAACTCCATCGTAAGATATATATGCTACATCGGCCATGCCGCTCGCCTCAAAATGCCGGCGCAACATACCAGCCGAGCAATGACAGATTTTCCAGATCATCTTCAAAACGGTCAATGCTACGCCGACGATTAGTCGTGAAAAGCCGCGGACAAAGGAGATCACATCAAAGATCTTAGAACGGCATTCAACTCATGCGACTCATCGCCTAAAGATGAACCCCGCCAAATCCTTCCTGATGTCCAAAGGGCAGTTCTCGATTTTTCGCCACCGACAGGAATCCACGCCGATCCCCGACAAAGTGAAGGCGATTCAAGAGTTGCAACCTCCGAAATCCGGGAGAACTCGTGGGTTACAAGGGCTTATTGGCGACATCCGACGGTTCATATCGAACCTATCCGAAGTGCCAACCGCTTCAAAATTGAATAAGAAGGGCGGTCATATATTTGGGACGTAAGGCATTCAAGAGATCAAGTCTTATCTCGCTAAACCTCCTGTTTTGTTGCACCGCTGGTCGGAAAACCGCTTTTGATCTACGCCAAGGCAACTGGATCACTCAAGCGCTTTACGACAAGATGATGACGGCGATAACAAAGTAAAGTATTACCCGAGTCGTAACATTAGTCGGGCCGAAGTCTCGATATCCAATGGTCGAGAAGCGCGTTTGCATTAGTGTTCGCGATTCGTAAAATGCACTATTTAGCCGATTGCACGATTTATGTTATTTCTAACGGAATCCGGTCCGATATTTATGACCCACCTACCGATTGCAGGCATAAAAATTGCTTATCGCATTCATCAAAACTCGTGGACGGTGGGTTGACAACCGACCATCCATTCAACAAACCGGACGCCAAGAAAATGCATCACGCGAAAACGCCGAGAGCGAAGTCGACGCAACATGAAGTGAGCTCAAGACGCATTTTAATGAAACGACGCGTCGAAGCTGATTAAACTCAAACGCCGATGAGACTAATCAACCGTATTCTAGTCCGCCGATGCAAACGAGCCGCCCGAAGCTCAAAGTTGATCGGACACCTAACTCAAACCCAATGGCTTACATCACCGAGCAAAACTAAGCCCGAAGACCGAAAGAGTCGATTGAAATTAACGTAAGAATCGACGAGAAACGGCAAACAATGAAAAGCGACGCCGAAGCGCATTGACTCTACCAATGGCCGCAATTTCACTTTGGCCGAAAGCCACTCGCCAATCCTGGCCGAGGTGTCGCCTGGGTCGAGGAGGTCGGCCACTTTTGGCCAGCCTCTTCGTCTTGTCGAGGCACCTCGCCATGGTCGAGGTGCCTCTACCAGTGGCGAGGTGGCTCGCCACCATGGTGCCGAGCCACCTCGCCAACTGCCGGTGGGCTCTCACGGGCGGCTGAGCCACTTGGTCACAAGACATCCCCCTCTTGTATAAATAGGGGGTCTGAAGGTGGGAGAGGTCTTGGACTGGGGATTTCAAGGCTCCTGAGGCTTGGATTTTGGTGATTTGGAAGAGCTCGACTTCAAGAATTCTGCGATCTACGAGTAATCTACAAGACGGTTCGAAAGCACCGGCGAGCTTAAGTCCAAATGACGCCGATCTATAAGCAAAAGGTAACCGAATTCGGTCAACCAGATACCCTCTAGATTAAGCTTCGCCTTAATCTCGTGGATAGCTACCCGATTTCTCCTAGTAGATCTCACTCCGCCAGCGATCCTCTTCGTGAGTGATCCCCTCAGCGCTTCGCTTCCTTCGTGAAACGAGCCCCTTTACATCTGTAGTTCCGTAACCCTGCCCTACCGATCGGAATTATGCGTGGTCCACTCGACACAAAAGTCCCCAAGACAGTAAAGAACCCACGCAAGTTGGTGACCTCGACATAACGTAGATCCTCGTTTGTTTAGGAAGAAGTCGCACCTTTTGATTTTCATTGTACTTTAAAATAAAGGCAATTTCTTTGAATTTTGTTGTAGGCAAAAGAAGCTCGAAACAAATTCAAATCAATGACAATCATCCCACTTTTACCACGTAACAAGCCGGGCTAATTACAGGAGCCAACGGCTTCAATTAAGAAGCCGCCGCAGTGTCGTGAGCCGATCCGCATCCCGGTCAAGAAGAAGCAAAGGCTCCTGGGCGACGATAGGGCTTTGTATACGCCGACTCAGGGGGCCGCCTCTTTGACTCGCTCGCTAACCGGCTAGCGGACCGCCAAAACTCGCAGTAGGGTAATAATTTCGCCCATAAGCTAACCGAATCCAAGTTGATCCGGTTCCGCCAGGTATCATACTATCGCCCTGTCCAAGTCGCCCTCCCCCATCCGTAGGATCTCCACGAAGAAAGATCCATTTGTCCTCGCCCTAACTTTAAGGCAGGATCTTAACTCCGCCAAGCCGGGTTGCACTAAATGGCATCCTTCCGCATCCAAGATCGCCGATCTACGCTAGAGATCGCCACGATGGCGCACATTTCTCGACGCGGAGTTCGCCAAGGCCCCGAATCAGCCGACGGTCCGCTACAAAGTGGACTAAGTCCGAGAGGTCAAGAACTCATCAATAGGTGCACGCAACTCCTCCAAGCCGCTAACAAATGATTGGTTCCACAAACGGAACCGATCAACACTTGAAGAACGATCCAGGAGGCTGCATTACTTCGTGACACACGGCTCTAGTTCAGAGGCCCTGATGTAGAAGAAGGGAAGTGGACAAGAAGTCACAAAATGCGCCAAGTTTGGAGTCCAAATCCGAACAACGACTTGATCTCTTGGCCTTTTCGCAAGGCGCCGCCCCAAATATATGACACACGCTCTTCTTGTTCAACTTGGAGAACGGCCGCACTTCCTGGATAGGGTTCGATATGAACTGGCCGGATGTATGCCAATCGCCCTTGTAACCCCCGAAGTTCTCTCGATTTCTGAGGTTGCAACTTGAATTGCCTTCACTTTATCGTGATCGACGTGGATGCCCTTATTTGTGACGCATTAAAGCCGAGGAACTTGCCGCTAGACATCCCAAGGAAGGATTTGGCAGGTGGTTCATCTTTAGTTGATGAGTTCGCATGAGTTCAATACCGCTCTAAGATCTTTGATGTGATCTCCTTTGTCACGGCTTTCACGCACCAAATCGCCGACGTAGCATTCGACCGCTTTTCCTCAAGATGATCCCGAAATTCCGCCATTGCTCACAGTATGTTGCGATTTTTGAGGCCGGTAACGGCATGACCGTAGCAATATATGCCGATGGGCTGCTCAACGCCGTGTGTTTTACGCCATCGGGTACATCTTGATTTGATTATACCCCAAAAGCCATCCATAAAGGACATTCTTTCAAATCCACACGCTGTCAACTATGACATCGTGATTGGAAGAGGAAAGTCATCTTCGCAAGCCGCTAAGTATAGTCTCTCAGAGTCCATAACGCATCCTAATCGACCCATTTTTCTTCATGACCGACTATATTCTCACCCAACTGATGTTAAACCTCTTGATGAATCCCGATTCTATGAGTTTCTTCACTTCACAACAATTGCCTCCAATATTTGTGGATCAAACCGCCTTTGCCGTTGCTTGACAGTTTGACATCCGCCTTTGATGTTGAGGCGATGTGTTGCCACATTAGGGTCGAAGTCCCCGCATGTCCTCGTAACTCCAGCGAATACATCGATATAGCGGCCGGAAACCATTTTGATCTACGCCAAGGCAACGGATCACTCGTTGCTTTACTCGCGAAGACGACAACGGGCGTCACGAATGTGCGTTGTATTACCCGAAATAACATTAGCTCGGCCGAAGTCTCGATATCCAATGGTCGAAGCAAAGGCTTTGCATTAGTGTTCGCGATCAGTAAAATGCGGCACTATTTAGCCTACGCGACGATTTATGTTATCTCTAATGTAACCGTCCAATATTTATGACCCAACCGCCTCAATGAGTTAAGGCCTCGCTAAATGGGCTTTACTTTGTCCCAATATGACTTGCACTTCAAACAACGTAGTCACCAAAGGACAAAGGATGATCTCATCGCCACCACAACGATGCAGCTTGAGCTTATATGATGATCTTCCCTGATGAAGTTCAAGAAGTCAACACTACATCGCACCAACAAATATGGCGATTGTATTTTGACGAGCCTCGAGCTACCAATGCAAGTGCCCCCGATGTTCTAAGATTTCCACGAGCCCGGGTTGTCTTAGTTTCCCGAAATCATGTCATGTTCTCCCGTATGCATTCACTCACCAACCTTGCTCTAATAATGTAGTCAATACGCGCTACTTATTGGACTTAGTTTCGCCAAGGAGCTGGGGTCAATATCTCGCCGCATGGCTTACTCAAGCAATTGATAGCAAGGTGCGTGTACTACGGTCGAACCTCGATCTAGTCCCCTATCATCGATAGTCATGAAATAGCGTACTCATTCAAGAGTTTTTCATCGAATATATCCCGCTTCCAAAACGCTTATGCGGATGCACAAGGGCGTTAGCCGTGGTCGTTAGCACAACCTTCCGGTGACCGAAAGCAACTAGTTACGGCCAGACTCACCAACTCTTCGTATCTATTATAACATGAGGCACAAGGAGATAAAGGCTAGTTACCAAAGAAGTACATGCAACCCAAACCAAGTTGAGCCCCGAGATTGCTTCCTATCATCGACTATGTTTTACATGGTATTCTACCGTAAGACGGAAGAGAGAGTCAATCCCGCTAAGAGCTCCAAGATTCTTTTATGACACGGAGACCCGTGATGTTATATCACGGGTACGACGGTCTTTGTTCGATGCCTCTCAAACAAAGAGGGGAGAGAGGTCCTTCGAAGCACACACGAAGGTGAATGTGGTGCA
>CM022704.1:73739974-73826898 GCA_012295165.1 Asparagus setaceus
ACGCCGCGAAAATGCATCACGCCGCAAAACGCAGAGCGAGTCGACGAAAGCACATGAAGTGAGTCGGCAAGACGACGAAAGCCAATGAAACGACGCGTCGAAGTTGATTAAACTCAAACGCCGATGAGACGAATCAACCGCACAGTCCGGCCGATGCAAACCGAGCCGCCCGAGCTCAAAGTTGATCTGACACTAACTCAAACCCAATGGCGACATCACCGAGCAAAACTAAGCCCTAAGACCGAAAGAGTCGACGGAAATTAACTAAGAATCGACTCGAGAAACGGGCAAACAATGAAAAAGCGACGCCGAGGCACACTCTACCAAATGGCCAAGGTGGCTCTACCACTTTGGTCGCTAACTCGCCGAGGTGCCTCTGCCACAAGTCGGTGAGGTCACCACTTCCGAGCCTCCTCTACCAACTGGTCGAGGCACTCGCCATGGCCGCAGGCACCCTACCATGGCCGAGGTGCCCACTAAGTGGGGTGGCTCGCCACCATGGTCGAGCCGCCACCCTGCCAACTGCCGAGGGCCATGGCCGAGCCACTTGGTCACAGAGACATCCCCCTCTTTGTATAAATAGGGGGTCTTGGAGGGGAGAGGTCTTGGATTTGGGGATTTTCAAGGCTTCCTGAGGCTTGGATTTTGGTGATTGGAAGAGCTCTGATCAAGAATTCTTGCAGATCTACGAGTAATCGGGCGACGGCTCCAGCACCTACAGCTCAAGTCCACCGACGCCGATCTATAAGGTAAGGTAACCGAATTCGTCGAATTCCTCCGCCATATTGGGAAAGATTCTCAAGGTTTATTCTTCAAGATAACACCAGCGATTCTATCGACGCATCAACGCTGCCTAACTTACCCAACTAGGATTACGAGTATAAATCGTTTCCTAATATATCGAGCTCCTAAGAATATTTTCACAAAAATATTCTTAGGATAACTCGATCGCGATTGCATCGACGCCAATCAACTGGCCGCCTAATCCAACTCCAACTAGGATTACGAGTATAAACCGCTTCCTAATTTATCGAGAGCCCTAAGAATATTTTCACAAAAATATTCTTAGGGATAACTCGATCGTATGATTGCATCGACGATCAACTACGCCTAATCCTACCCAACTAGATTACGAGTATAAACTATTTCCAAAATTTCAACGAGGAGTTCCCGGAGAATAAATCCATATTCTTAAGGATAACTAAGAACCCTAATGTCCCTCCCACCATAATCTCCAAGAGAGGGATAACTCGATGAAGAGTGAAAGTCATGTTGACATCGATAATCATATCCTCCGCAGAGTTAAACCAACAACACACGCCATGATGGAGGAATTAGCCGAAAGTGATGGTTATGAAGTTCCATATATTCGACATGCCTAACGCTGCTGCTTAACAAGGAGTTCACCGACATACGGAGAAGTCCAAAATCCGATGGTTAGTCAAACAACGACCAACCGACACGAAAGTTACAAACAAAACTCACCCACCAGTCAAGATAAAAGCTGCATCAATAAATGCAAAGACCGGATCTTATCGTGAATCCTACAAAGAACTCGATGATCCAAAGAATCAAGATTTGAAGCTATCTTGGGATCCTCACCATCAAGGCCGAAATCATCATGTCCAAAGCATCCTACTCATCAAGAATCGAGACCCAGACGCTTTGGAGGGGTATCTCAGAGGCATAAAAAATTGCTTATCGCGACCATCAAAACTCGTGATCTGGGCTGACAACCGACGATCCATTCAACAAACCGACGCCGCGAAAAATGCATCACGCCGCAAAACGCCGAGAGCCAGCCGACGAAAGCATGAAGTGCTGGCAAGACGCACGGCCAATGAAACGACGCGGCCGAAGTTGATTAAACTCAAACGCCGATGAGACGAATCAACCGACACTTAGTCCGGCTGAAACGAAGTCGCCCGAGCTCAAAGTTGATCTGGACAATCAACTCAAACCAACGCATACATCACCGAGCAAAACTAAGCCCGGAAGACCCAAAGAGTCGACGGAAATTAACGAAGAATCGACGGAGAAACGGCAAACAAATGAAAAGCGACGCTGAGGCGACACCTCACCAAATGGTTAAGGTGGTTTCTACCACTTTGTCGGCCACCGCGCCAACTTCTTGGCCGGTGCCTCGCACAGTGGGCCGAGGAGGCTCGCCACTTTGTCGAGCTCCTGCCAATTTGGTCGAGGCACCTCGCCATGGGTCGCAGGTGCTCCTGCCAGTAGGGTGGCTCTACCACTCACGGGCCGAGCCACCCTACCAACTGCTCTCCTACCAAGTGGCCGAGCCACTCTGGTCACAAGACAATCCCCTTTGTATAAATAGGGGGTCTTGAAGGTGGAGAGGTCTTGGATCTCGGGGATTTCAAGGCTCCTGAGGCTTGGATTTTGGTGATTTGGAAGAGCTCTGACCAAGAATTCTTGCGAGATCTAACGAGTAATCGGCGATCTGCCCGGAAAGCACCTCGAAGCCTAAGTCCGGTCCGACGCCGATCTATAAGCAAAGGTAACCGAATTGGTCTAACTACAGATACCCTCTAGATTAAGCTTCGCCTTAATCTCGTGGATAGCCAGCGATTTCTCCTAGTAGATCTCACCGGGCCAGCGATCCTCTCCTTCGAGTGATCCCTCAGCGCTTCGCTTTCGCGGAAACGAGCCCCTTTACATCTGTAGTTCCGAACCCGGTCTCTACCCGATCGAATTGCGCTGGTCCACGGACACAAAAGTCCCCACAACAGTAAAGAACCTGACGCAAGCTTAGGACCTCGACATAACGTAGATCCTCGTGGTTTGTTTAGGAAGAAGTCGCACCTTTTTTTGATTTTCATTGTACGCCTTTAAAATAAAGGCAATTTCTTTGAATTTTGTTGTAGGCAAAAGAAGCCGTAAACAAATTCAAATCAATGACAATCATCCCGACTTTTACCGCCAACATCGATGAGTCATGCTATTTAAATGGGCCTTGCTTTGTCCCAATATGACTTACACTTCAAACAACGTGGTCACCAAAGGACAAGCGATTTATGATTCTGGTCACAAACACAACCGACGCAGCTTGAGCTATATGATGATCTTCTGATGAAGTCCACGGTTAACACTACATCGCGACCAACAATATATATATGCGATCGTATTTTGACGGAGCTTCTCGAGCTACCAACGCAAGTGCCCCGATGTTCTAAGATTTCACTGAGTCGGGTTGTCTTAGTTTCCCGGAATCATGTCATGCCCCGCTTATTCACTCATCAACCTTGCTCTAATAACGAAGGAATACATGCGCTACTTATTGGACTTAGTTTCGCCAAGGAGCCGGGGTCAATACCTCAAGCATACCGGCGATTCGCAATTATAGTTAAGGTGTTCGCGGTGACTACGGTCGAATCGATCTAATCCCCTATCATCGATAGTTGAAATGGCGGACTCATTCAAGAGTTTTTCATCGAATATATCCCGCGCTTCCAAAACGCTTTTATGATGCACCGGCAAGATAGTCGTCAGCACAACCTTCCGAGACCGAGCAACTAGTTACGGCCAGACTCACCAACTCTTCGCATCATTATACGATGAGACACAAGAAGATAAGGGTAGTTACCAAAGAAGTACATGGAACCCAAAACCAAGTTGGAGCCCCGATTGGCGCTTTCCTATCATCGACTATGTCTTACATGGCATTCTCACGAAGACGGAGGAGAGAGAGTCAATCCGCGAAGAGCTCCAAGATTTTATGACACTCAAACCCGTGACGCTATATCGCCGAGGGTACGATGGTCTTTGTTCGATGCCTCTCAAACAAAGAGGCGTGAGAGGTCCTTCTCGAAGCACACGGCGGTGAATGTGGTGCACACCACCGGGTCCCAAGCTCACGATCGAATCAGAGAATGGGCTACTTCGCCAACAATGATTAATGACGCGGCCGGCACGCCGAAATGCCACGCTGTCAAATTCACGCTAATTATATGCACGCCCCGAAAGCGCTTGCATCCTTCGCCACATCCCGCCATTCGAGACATATGGGAATGGACGTAGGTCCCATTTTTCCTCCACGGCCAAAGGCGATCGGTTTATTCTAGCGACACCGACATTTCTCCAAGTGGGCCGAAGCAATCCCGCTTAAAAGAAGTCAAGGCGAAAACCGCCATCAGTTTATCAAACACCATGTCATTTATCGACACGGTGTCCCGAGACGATCGCATGATAATGGTCCCCAATTTATCGCCAATTCCTTCATCGTTTTGCGAAATTCAAGATACAAGATGTCTCGCCGGTTCTTATAATCCAAAGAAGAAATGGATTAGCCGAGGCATTCAACAAGACGATTATCAAAATTTCGGGCTTGTGAAGAATAATAAGCGTAGACCGACGATAAACTCTGAGAAGCACTCGGGCATATCGCACAACGCACGCGACGCCAACCGAGAGACCCCATACTCCCCGGTTTACTGCGCGGCGCTTCTCCGCTGGAAATTCAGATTCGCCACTCAGACGCTCTTTCAACGAGATGACGATCAAGAACAACATCAAAACGCCTCAAGAGCTTGAGATGTTAGATGAGAAACCGAGGCTCAACAATGCATTGAGTTCTACCAAGCTAGATGTCGAGGGCTTTCAACAAGAAAGTTCGACAGAGAACCTTAAAGAAGGAGATTTGGTCCTCGCCGCCGACGACCAATAATCCTCACTTCCAAAAGGAAATTAACCTAAATGGGAGGGTCCGCTATAATAGAAACGGTCTACTCCAATGGTGCATATCAATTAATTACCAAATGGCGACCAATTAATGCCGATAATGGGAAGTTCCTCAAGAAATACTACCCTTAGTATCTTCGTGATAACCCGCTTCGACGGAAGTTCCTCGGGATGTTTCACCCACTTTCGTGAGGATAACCCTAGATTTGTCCTCCATCATAATTTCACCATCAAATTCCTTGAAGGTGGGCCTACAAATTTTCTCGGTACATTACCAAAATCTCCTCTTGATTCCGCTCTATGAACAAGAGGCCCAATCAAAACCCTTTACGGGAGATAGAATATAAATTCTTCCTCCAAGCGTAAGACCCTTTCGTGATAAACGGAGGGGTTCTTTCCATCTTTATCTCTAGGTAGCCATCAAGGTATGCGCCGATTTTCGTACCAGTTGTCCGATCAAGGTCGCTCGAAGTCTTTTCGTTCTCGGCGGAGATCCCACTTTTAGTTCCATCTTCATCTTAGGTAGCGCCGATCAAGGTATGCGCGGATTTTCGCATCGTGTTGTCCGGACAAGGTCGCCTCGAAGTCTTTTCTTCTCGGCGGAGATCCCACTTTTAGTTCCATCTTCATCTTAGGTAGCCGATCAAGGTATGCGCCGATTTTCGCATCAGTTGTCCGATCAAGGTCGCCGAAGTCTTTTCGGTTCTCGGCGGAGATCCCACTTTTAGTTCCATCTTTCATCTTAGGTAGCGCCGACCGGTTAAGGCCGATGGATCAAAGTTGTCCACCGGTCGCTCGAAGTTTTTCGTTCTCGGCGGAGATCCCACTTTTAGTTCCATCTTTCATCTTAGGTAGAGCCGATCAAGGTATAAGGCCGGATTTTCGACTGTGTTGTCCGACCAAGGTCGCCTGAAGTCTTTTCGTCTCGGCGTGGAGATCCCACTTTAGTTCCATCTTTCATCTTAGGTAGCCGACCGGCGGTATACGGGATTTTCGACCAGTTGTCCGACCGGTCGCCTCAGCTTTTTCGTTCTCGGCGGAGATCCCACTTTAGTTCCATCTTTCATCTTAGGTAGAGCCGCCGATCCGGTAGGCGGGGATTTTCGCACTGTGTTGTCCGATCAAGGTCGCCTCGAAGTCTTTTCGGTTCTCGGCGGAGATCCCACTTTAGTTCCATCTTTCATCTTAGGTAGCCGACCGGGTATGCGGATTTTCGGACCAGTTGTCCGATCAAGGTCGCCGAAGTCTTTTCGGTTCTCGGCGGAGATCCCACTTTAGTTCCATCTTTCATCTGTAGCGCCGACCGGCGGTATGCGCCGGATTTTCGACCAGTTGTCCGGATCAAGGTCACCAGTTTTTCGCTCGGGCGGAGATCCCACTTTTAGTTTCATCTTTCATCTTAGCTACTGATCACAGATACGATTTTCGGACTGTGTTGTCCGACTCAAGGTCGCCTCGAAGTCTTTTCTGCTTCTCGGCGGAGGTCCCACTTTCTTTCTTTTCCCACCTCAATCAATCTTAGTCCTGTTCAGCCATTCTCCGGCAAAGAAGACACCAAGATTCATCTTGGGGCATTTTATCCCGGTTTAAGAAGGGATAAAGCCAACGCCACATCGCATACGGCTTAGTCTTTTCTCCATTGAAGAAGACACTGTGAGTTCGATTCGGGCATTTTATCCCGGCCTAAGAAGGATAAAGCCAACTTCACACGCTTGTCGGGTTTAGTCTTTCTCCCATTGAAGAAGACACCGAGTTCGATTGGGCATTTTATCCCAAGCCTAAGAGGGGATAGCCAACGCCACACGCTGCTGTTTGTTTAGTCTTTTCTCCGATTGAAGAAGACACCAGAGTTCGACTGGGGCATTTTATCCCTAAGCCTAAGAAGGGATAAAGCCAACGCTTAACACGCTAAGGTTTCCGCTTAGTCTTTCTCTCGATTGAAGAAGACACGTGAGTTCGATTGGGGTATTTCATCCCGGCCTAAGAAGGGATGAGTCTACGCGGTAATACGCTGCTGTCGGTGGTCTCTTGCCCGTAAAGAGTAATGGGCCCATGTATTCAACATCATAGCAACAAGTCTAGAAGGGTTTCATTCTTTAGCACAACGCCACGCGCTAAACGGATCCCGATAACCGCACGCCAGCCCAACTCAAACGGTGGTTGGTAAAGGCTAATCAAACCCGCTGATGGTCGAGGGTTTGCCAAAATCCTATAAGTATTATGGTTAATTATTTCAATTTAAGTAAAAGAATCATAATAAATAGTGAAAGGGATGGATCTTATTCATTTGAAGCAAATATAGAAGGAGCTACAATTGTCGGTGACAATTGATTCAAGCAAAGTTATGATAATACATCTAAATAAAAATCGTGAACGACTCGGCCGAACAAAGAGAACGTAAAAGTCTCAAAGATATCGTAATCTATCAAGCAATCCGAATGTGAAGGAAGCAAGGTCACTTTGACACGCTAATTTTTCCTCCCCGATCGCCTCGAACCCGAAGCCTTGGCTTCCTTTCTCAAGTTCCTCTTCGAGTTTAATAGTACCTGATGTTCCCCGACGATCGCCGAGGACTTGCTTCTCACGCTCGCGACATCCTGACTCGTGCACTCACGCGGAAATTCTTCAACGCCTTCCCTTGAAACGTTCCGGATTCTCAGACGCTCGACAAGGGTGTGGTACAAGTTTATCTTACGCCGCAAGCGACGTTGCCGCCATATGAGTTCAAAAATGATCTCTTGCTCGATATTTTCTCTCGCGAAAAGCTGCTCATGGTGAAGCCTTGATCCAGCTTCACGATGAGTCGACACCTCATCGCGATGATTCAAAAAGGCTAAATCCTCCACACGCACGCAAGAGTTAGCTGCCTAGTGAGCTTTTGCTCACAACGATTAGCTAGCCGAGGGCCACCAACACCTGAATTTCCTCCAAGATACTCAATATGAATGGGCGTAGACCATAAAAGTCGCCCATCTAGCCTCGATAATAGAGATCGCCTGCTTCAAACCATTCTCCACCAAAGGAGACCCATCACGTAATCGGAGTCGAACGGCATTTTGGCCCGGCAATCTCGCGATGGGTTGAATTCGTGGAAGTGGTCCGCCAAGATTAACTCCGGGCCTCCACCCACTTCTATACTCTCCGGAAATCCCGTTTCGCCAAGGCCGCAAGGGAGGCGTGGAGCTGATGATGGAAGCGATCCTCAAACTCGCCATCCAAATTATGATGGTAGGCTCAGCCATGGGTTTCTTCATGCAGTGTTCGCCGCCAGCGTTCGCTTCCTCGGAAAGGCCTTCTCCCTAATGACCTTGAGAATCGAGACTTGACATTGGGAGACTTCAAGCAGACTAATAATCATCGGAGCATCCGCTACCACAAGAACAAAGGGTTAACAGATCATTTAGAGGAATATCTTGAAAAGGAAACAAGATAAGGCGAGAACTCTTCTCTAAACCCATGAGATCGAAGTCATCTACCTTATAACGGGTAATGACGATTTCACCCGATACGAACACCCGAGAACGATAAATATAGTCGCATGAACAAAGCAACAATATATCCCGCTCTACGTAGCGCAGGGTACGGTGATGAAATCGCCCCCCGCATAACATCGGTGATCGTGATCTCCGGTAGCTCCATCCCCACAAAGGAGAATTCTCGCTCTTCCCAATCGCCACAAAGGAGAACGGCTGGGTCATAACAAGAGTACGCACTGAAGCGCCAATCCCCACAAAGGAGGATTTCGCTCTTCCCAATCGCCACAAAGGAGAACAAGCGGGATACAACGATATATGTACGTGAATATGATGACGCCGGGCGCACCACCGAAAGAAGGAGGCGGCATTCACGCCGCCGCGCGAAGTTGATCGACTAAACGCTGCGGATCTTCCCGACGACATCGAAACCGCAAAGAAGACTAATAGAGTCGATATATAGTGGAAGATCGCAAATAAAGGTCAAAGCTACAGACGCCGAAGCAATACCGACGAAGCGCTCGGCCATGGACGCCGCCACCGGGCGCTCGAAGCGCTGCGTGGCCAAGGCCAGCGCCAGGGCAAGAAGCGCCGCTGGCGCTTCTGGCCGCTACCGGCGCCTGGCGCTTCAAATGGGCCGGCATCAGCCGGCTACGCATAGCCAAGCCAGCGGCAAGCCAGCTTAGCGCCGCCACAGGCCAAGGCCGCTGGCGCCAGCGCCGGGGCCAGCTGCTTGCTGGCCAACAAGACCTGCTGGCTGCCAAGGTTCGGCTGCCGCCGCCGCCGCTTATGGCCGCTTCACGACCACGCCTCGTCTCTCCCTCGTGGTTTTCATCACCTGCATACACAAAGAAAAGAGAGAAGAAAAAGAAGAAAAAGACTCGTGGAGGCTCTCAGATGCATACCTTGTTGATCGAGGAAGAAAAGACGCGAGAAGCTTAGATGAAAACAAGAGAGAGAGCACAAATGCCTAGGTCAAAGAAGAGGAGGATTTATGGGTATTTATAACAACCCCATATGGACCCAATCCTCTTGAATAAGGACTCTTATTTGGCAACAAGTAGGAATTCTAATTGGAGCCCAATTAGATATCCAAAAGGAACCAAATCAGCCCCTAATTAGGAGCCCTAATTGGAACCTTAATTGATTTAAATAATGCCAAATCAGTCCGCTAATCGCCCCTATCCTCCGCCATTTGGAAAGATTCCAAGATTTATTCTACAGATAACACCTCGCCGAAGGCCCCCATCGATTTATCAACGCCTAATCCTACTCCAACTAGGATTACGAGTATAAACCGCTTCCTAAATTGTCGAGAAGTTCCAAGAATATTCTCACAAGAAATATTCTTAGGATAACTCGATCGACGATTGCATCGGCCAATCAACGCTGCCGCCTAATCCTACCCAACTAGGATTACGAGTATAAACCGCTTCCAATTTATCGAGAAGTTCCTAAGAATATTCTCAAGAAATATTCTTAGGATAACTCGATCGTATGGATTGCATCGACGTGAATCAACGCTGCCTAATCCTACCCAACTAGGATTACGAGTATAAACCGCTTCCTAAATTGTCGAGAAGTTCCCTAAGAATATTCTCACAAGAAATATTCTTAGGATAACTCGATCAGACGGATTGCATCGCCAATCAACGCCGCCTAATCCTACCCAACTAGGATTATGAGTATAAACTGCTTCCTAATTTGTCGAGAAGTTCCTAAGAATATTCTCATAAGAAATATTCTTAGGATAACTCGATCGACGGATTGCATCGGCCAATCAACGCCGCCTAATCCTACCCAACTAGGATTACGAGTATAAACTATTTCCCAATTTATCGAAGTTCCTAAGAATATTCTCACAAGAAATATTCTTAGGATAACTCGATCATGCGATTGCATCGACGTGAAATCAACGCCGCCTAATCCTACTCAACCAGAATAGTATAAACCGTTTCCAAATTTTCAACGAGGAGTTCCCCGAGAATAAACCCATATTCTTAGGATAACTCGATAACCCTTAATTCCTCCCACCATAATACCCAAGAGAGGAATAATATGACGAGGCGTGGAGTCATTGTTGATACTAACAACGCGGTCTTCAAGAAACTTCTCCCACCGTGGATAATCATATCCCAACAACGGTCAATCGCGACTCACCCATTGAAGGCTAGGACGATGGTTGAATGCCAAATGGTCTCTTTGTTTCGACAAGAAATCCTGGAGGATATCTCCATGAAAAGATTAGTCCTCCCATTGCGGGTTAAACCAACAACACACGGATGATGGAAGAAAGAAATACCGAGGGTTATGAAATTCCATGTAATCGACACAACCAACATGTCGCCAACAAGGAGTTCGCCACATACGGAAAGTCCAAAAGTCCATGGTTAGTTAAACAACAACCAACCGACACGAAGTTACAAACAAAACTCACCCATCGCCTTCAAATCAAGATAACAAGCGTCGACAATAAATGCAAAGACCGCGGATCTTATCGAATCCTACAAAGAACCGATGATCCGAAGAATCGAAGACTTGAAGCTATTTTGGGACCCTCCACGATCGGAAGGTCGAACTATCATGTTCAAAGCATCTCGCATCATCAAGAATCGAGACCAGACGCTTTGGAGGGGTATCCAGAGGCATAAAAATTGCTTATCAAGACCGAACGAAAACTCGTGACGTGGGTTGGCAACTAACGATCCATTCGACAAACCGACGCCGCAAAACGCATCACGCCACAAAACGCCAGAGCGAAGTCGACGAAGATAAAGTGAGTCGCAAGCGCACGAGCCAATGAAACGACGCGGCCGAAGCTGACTAAACTCAAACGCTGACAGACGAATCAACCGCATTTAGTCCGGCCAATGCAAACGCCGCTAAGCTCAAAGTTGATCGGCCGGACTCAAACACAACTACGACATCACGAGCAAAACTAAGCCCGAAGACCAAAAGAATCGACGAAGAATCGACGGAGAAACGACGGGAACGGAACGCCGCGAAGACGGCGCCATGCCAAACCTCTACCAAAGTGGCCAAGGTGGTTCTTTACTGAGCCACCGCCAACTTGGTCGAGGTGCCTCTGCCAAGTGGTCGAGGAGGCTCGCCACTTGGTCGGAGCCACTCGCCAATCTTGGTCGAGGTGCCTCTACCAAGGGTCGAGGGGCTCGGCCACTGGCCGAGCCACCAAGGTGGTTGGCACCCTCCATTGTATAAATAGGGGGTCTCTAGGGGACTTCTGATTATCGGTCGCTTGAAGAGAGATTTTGGAGTCTGGTCCGATTTCGAGGCTTCCTGAGGTTGGATTTTGAGGATTTGGAAGAGCTCGACTTCAAGAATTCTTGTAGATCTACGAGTAATCGGGCGACGGTCCCGAAAGCAACAAATGAGTATAAGCATCGACGCCAGATCTACAAGCAAAGGTAACCAATTCGGTCGAATCCACAGATACCCTCTAGGTTAAGCTTCGGCTTTAACCTCGTGGATAGCGCCGGATTTCTCCTAGTAGATCTCACCCGCCCCGAGATCCTCTCCTTCTTCGTGTGGATCCCCGGCGCATCCTCTCCTTCGCGGAGTGTGATCCCTCAGCGCCGCTTCTTCGCGGAAACGAGCCCCTTTACATCTGTAGTTCCGTAACCCTGCCCTACTGATTGAATTATGCGGTCCACGACACAAAAGTCCCCGACAGCAAAGAACTCACGCAAGCGGTGACCTCGATATAACGTAGATCCTCGTGTTTGTTCACAAGGATAAAAGTTGTAATCTTTTGATTTTCATTGTAAGCCTTAAAATAAAAGGCTATATTTCTTTGAATTTTGTTGTAGGCCAAAGAAGCCGTAGCAAATTCAAATCAATGACAATCATCCCAACTTTTACCGCTTAACACTTCCCATTGAACGGGTTATCCCAAGATACTAAGGGTAGTATTTTTCAGAACTTCCCATTTATCTAAGATTAATCGGGCTTCGCCATTTTGGGTAATTAGGCTATGCACTATTAGAGTAGACCGCTTCTATTACAAACGGACCCTCCCATTTAGGTTCAATTTACCTTTCTTTTTGAAGTGAGGATTATCTGGCCGTCGGAGCAAATGAGACCAAATCTCCTTCTTTGAAACTCCTGTCGTACTTTCTTGTTGAAAGCTCTCGACATCCTAGCTTGGTAGAACTCAATGCATTGTTGAGCTTCCAGCGCCATCTAACATCTCGAAGTTCTTCGAGACGCTTTTGATGTTGTTCTTCGGCCGCCATCTCTGAAAGGGCTGGCGCTAAGTGACGGAATTTGATTTAACGGAGAATCGCCGCACCTCGTGAAACCAAAGAATACGGGTCTCTCCGCATGTGACGCATCAAGCAGCGATATGCCCAGAGTGCTTCTCCGAAGTTTATCGCCCCAGCCTTTGTTATTCTTCACAAGCTTCTACGTAATCTTAATAATCGCCTTGTTGAATGCCTCGCTAATCCATTTGCAACCGGATTATAGTCAGTCGACGCAGACGCCTTGTATCTTGAATTTCTAAAACCCGATGAAGGAATTGCCGATGAATTGGGGACCATTATCATGCACGATCCGCCTTGGGACACCGCACGGTAAATGACATGGTGTTTGATAAATTTGACGACAAGATCGCCTTTACTTCTTTTAGCGATTGCTTCACTCAACTTAGAGAAGTAGTCGGTAATTGCTAGAATAAACCGACGCTTTGATCGACGGAGGAAAATGGGACCTACAACGCCCATTCCCATGTCTCGAATGGCCGATGTGGCCGAAGGATGCAATCGCCAGAGGTCGATGCATATAATTCGCATGAATTTGACACGCGTGGCATTTCCGAGGATTCGACCGCCATTAATCATCGTGGGCCAAAAGTAGCCCATTCTCCCGATTCGATCGAGAGCTTGGGACCAGTCGGCAAGACCACATTCACCTTCGTGCTTCCCCGGGACCTCTTCTTCTTCTTGTTTGAAAGGCATCGAGTAAAGACCGCCATATCCCTGCGATATAACATCCGGGTCTCTCGTGTCGTAAAAGAACTGGAGCTCTTCGCCGGATTGACTCTCTTCTCCTTCACGCCTTCCCAAGAATACCGCAAGACGTAGTCGATGATAGGAAAGCCAATCTCTGGCTCCAATTTGGTTTGGGTTGCATGTACCTCTGGTAATTACCCCTTCCTCTTCTTGTACCCCATTATATATTGGTAATAAGAGTTGGTGAGTCCCGACCGTAACTAGTTGCTCGGTCTCTAAGGTTGTGCTAACGACACGCGAACTAACGCCAGACCAAGGAGCGCTTTTGGAGGCGCTGGATATATTCGATGAAGAACTCTTCGAACGAGTCCGCCATTTCGATTGCATTCGATGATAAGGAATTAGATTCGATTTGACTCGTGAAGTCTCCGCTGGACTGCTCGACTATCGGGCTTGTGAATCGCCAGATGCTCGAGATATTCGACCCCAGCCTGGCGGCTAAGTCCGATAAGTAACGTTGTATTCGCTACGCTATTGGAACAGGTTCTGAGTGAATAAGCACGGGCATGACATGATTCCCCGGAAATCAAGACAACTCCGACTCCACGGAGATTTTAGAACATCCGGGGTACTTGCCACATTAGTGGCCCGAGAAGCTCAAAATACAATCGCCATATTTGTTGGTGCGATGTAGTTGACTTCCTCAACTTCGCCCGAAGATCATCATATAGCTCAATCAGATCCGCTGTCGGGCCGGGTACCAAGAGATCACAAATCGCTTGTCCTTTGACCGACTTCGTTGTTTGAAATACAAGTCATATTGGGACAAGAGCAAGGCCCATTTCGCCAAACGCCAACTCATTGAGGCCGGTCAATATAAATATTCGGACCGGATTTACATTAGAGATAACATAAATCGCCCGTCCGACCAAATAGTGCCGCATTTTCTCAATCGCTAACACTAATGTAAGGCATCGCCGCGACCATTGGGTATCGAGACTGCGACCGACTAATGTTCGCTCAGATAATACATCACTCTGCGGATCACGCTGCCGCCCGCCGCGAGTAAAGCTTTAACGAAAGTGATCCGCTGCCTTGACGATCGTAAACGGTTTTCCGCAGCTGTGCAACAAGAACAGAGGTTTAGCGAGATACGATTTGATTTCTTCAAACGCTCGACAGCGGCCCCAAATAAACGACACGCCTTCTTGTTCAACTTGGAGAACGGTTGGCACTTCCTGATAGGTTCGATATGAACCGCCGGATGTACGCCTAATCACCCTTGTAACCCCCGAAGTTCTCTCGATTTCTGAGGTTGTAATTTTGAATCGCTTTCACTTTGTCGATCGACGCGGGATTCCTTTGTCTGACGACGGTTTGAGGAATTTGCCATCGGACATCCCAAGGAAGGATTTGGCGTGGTTCATTTTAGTCGATGAGTTCGATGAGCTCAAAACCGCTCTAAGATCTTTGATGTGATCTCTTGTCACGCTTTTCACCACCAAGTCGCCAACGAGCATTCGATCGCTTTCCTGAGATGATCTGGAAAATCTCCGCCATTGCTCGGCCGGGTATGTTGCTCCGTTCTTAAGCCGAATGGCATGACCGCGTAGCAAAATATACCGATGCGCTTCAACGCCGTGGTGTTTACGCCATCGGGTGCATCTTGATTTGATTATACCTCAAAAGCCATCCATAAAGGACATCCTCTCAGATCCACATGTATTGTCAACTATGACGCTTCGGTGATTGGCGAGGGAAATCATCCTTCGGCAAGCAGCCGCTAGGTCTCTATAGTCGACACCGATCCTAATCGAACCATTCTTCTTCATGACCGGACGATATTCGCCACCCAATCCGGATGTTGAATTTCCTCGATGAATCCCGATTCTATGAGTTTCTTCACTTCGCCAATCATTGCCGAAGATTTGTGGACTAAACCGCTTTTGCGGTTGCTTGACGTGTTTGACATCCATCTTGATGTTGAGGCGATGTGTCGCCACATTAGGTCGAAGTCCCGCATGTCCTCGTAGCTCTAGGCTAATACATCGATATACCCCGATTAGGCAATCAACTCTTCCTTTTCTTCCGAGGGAAGAGTATTGTCGATGTTTATGAGTTTAGGATGCTCTTCATCACCCATATTAACTCGACTACTCTCATCCTTAGTGGGGGTTCTCTTTGTTCGAACCTATCCCCAAACCGCTTCGAGTTGATGGATCCATGGGTCTTCCCATGTTGGCATGTCTTCATCACTCTCAACGGTAGCAGGATCAACCGCAGCCATATTTGACATCAAAGCCTTGAAAGCTTCTCCGAGGCCGTGTCAATCCCAAGTCAAGAATCGCACGAATGTCCGCTCCCTCATTAGGTGGATTATTATCAATCAACCATGAGCATTCATCTTCTCGAGGAGGATTCAGATCCCAACCCTTCTAAATGCGTAGTAGTTATCCGCCTCCCTCTTGGGACATATGTCGCCTCGGGAGGGACTCGAGGACCTCGCCCAAAACATAGACCTTCTCCTTGTGTCAAGTTATACCCCCATCTCTTCATGATACCCAGTATTTCTGGACTATATCCGAATGTGTGGAGGATAGGTCCATCTTCGCCATTTCTAAGAAATGATTCGCCGAATCGATCTCCTTTACCGTAAACCAAGTCTTTTCACTACTCGATCTTCGTGGGATGACGAAAAGGTCCCAAAGGAGTCGGAATGTTTTGTGTAAAGCAAAATGACCGAAGTTGGTAGGTGCAACTCGATTATTGTATAAACCTGTCATCACATCATCCAAAGACAAAGGGTACTCTAAATCGTCATTTATTGATTCATTGGCAATTTGCCAATTACAATGTTCATCCGACGATTCTTCATCGCCAAGATTGATTACAAGGTACAATGTTATTTAAAACAAAACCTCCACTATAATCAAGCCCGGCTTCAGACGCCTTCTTCACCGCTGTCCTGCCTTGGGCCGATGATTCAGCTGACTCATTACCGTAGAGGAGAGAATCTGAAATAATTCTCCAACCCCTTAAACGGTTGTTTGTCGCACCACCGCCTTGACTCATTATTCGTGTCACATATTTGAGACATCGATGAAGAGTAGAGGGACTATAACATTATTGTGGATCCAAGGTCAATCCAACAATAAGTTATAGGAAGTCTCTCGCTCAATTACATAGCAGTGACTTCGACTTTAAGTCCCCATTGGCACTTTATCCGGATCTTACCAAGCGCCGAGACCGCCGGTGTTAAATCCATAAATCATTGTGCTCGTTGATGCCAGCCATCGCGTGAATTCCAAGATGATACATGAGACGAAGGGCATGATGCTCACAATGAACCCGGATCGACTTGGATCCGGTTAACTTCACCGAGCCAATATACCCAAAGGAAGTATAGCGCCTATCATGTTTGAATTTTGTCCGCATATCCTCCTTTGTAAAAGTGATGCAGGGGAAGTGTTTAGTCGCAAGGTTGCATTGCCGGGCCGATTCTTTTCCGACTTGGCCTAATTCGGTGAGGAAGACTTCCGAATCGGCAGGGCTTCTTGAAGGGCTTTCTTGTCTCTTTGACAACCGCAACAGTCAGAAGAGTGATCCTTGCGGGAATATTAGCCAATTGGGCCATAACGCGGCTTATAAGCGGGCGTTTCGTTCCGGCTTATCTCTCCCACCGGGCGATCGAATCGACCGCTTCGAGTTGAGCTTCTGGCTATTTGTCTTTCGCTTTTCGCCACAGTGAGGCGCTTGTTGGTACCCCCACTGACAGCCGCCTTGGCATTTGGGTCGGAGATTTCCGGTACTTGTATTTGTACTGTTCCGCCCTCGGTGGCGTGGGCTTCAAGCTCCCCTGACAGCCGAACATCGCCACCTGCTCATCATCTCCTTCCAGAATTGCGGAAGTAGCATGGCACACCTTTGCCTTCCGCTTTGAATTTTTCTTGGGTGAAGAAGGAGCTACCCATTGATCATCCTCGAGTAGGTCTGGATGGACCCACAGGACTTCGCCATTAGGGGCCGTGTATGATACAAGTCCCTTTCCGCTTGCTCGCGGGGGTCGCCATTCACCGCCTCATCATCACGACTTTGACCACGGGTTGGGTTCAAACCACGCCAATGGCACTGACCCAAAGCTTATGGACACCGATTTGTTCGACCTTTCTTTGGAAGGCTTCATAGTGATGACCCCTACGCCAATTAAAGCTTGGATTATCCTTAAGGCTGAAACAGATTTTGGGTGATGAATTGCCTTGATACGCAGATTTTGGGTCATTCGTCCTCATTGCTTCTTCTTGATTCTCAATCGGAGGGAGCTTGATCTTGTTATTTTCGACAAGATACTTGAAGAGATCGGGAATCTCGCCGTCCCTAAAGGAATAGGACTCAAATCTCGCCTGAGGCCTTTTGTTTCGTGGCCCAGTTGCCACGTTGATTGTGCCTGGCGGCGGCCCGCCTGCAGCATCTGGCCGGGTTGGAGGAACGCTTTCGCGAACCGCCTTGGCCCGCTTCTTTCCTTTTCCGCGGACAAAGTTACCGGAGCTTCCGGCCGGTCGGCCTCTTTTCGCCTTTTTCCTTTTGAGGAATCTTTTGCCTGCTCTCCACGAACCTTCAAATCCTTCCATGTTATAGATGGCCGTCCCCATTGCTCGAAAGCACGCCTCATCGACAAGTTGTTGTGGCGTCCGAGGATGAACTCCTCTTATTGGATCCCGGCAGCTCATTGCCTTGTTCCGAATCGCTTGACAAAGATGTCCACGGCTTCCATCCATCTTTCGCTGAAAGTAATGTGCCATCGATACTTCAGATCGTCGCCGAAGAAATTGGTGAGGAAGCTAGACTCCATGTTGTCCCACCGGTGAATGCTTTCGGTTGAGACGGCGGTACTCAATCGGCGTTCCCATCAAGGGTACCAACGAATGACCGAACCATCGTGGGCTTCCGGATATTACCCCAGGTGCTAACAAGTAAACGGTTGGGAACCCTTCTTCCCTCAAACGGGTGAAGTTTATTAAATTAAACTTAGACGGTACGAATTGATTCCCACTCCCTCGGTATGGGCAAGGAATACCGTCTTCTTCACCCTTGAGCGGAAATCGCTGAGTTTGCTTGCTCAGGTCTTTGATTTTCTCATTCTCATGAGCAAAAGATCTACGTTATGCGCGCTATGCGGGTTCGTGATGGTTATCATCCTCTTGTGCTTCCTCCTGATCCGAGTCATTATCTTGATCGATGTCGAGCGCGACTTCGATTCACCTCGATGTTTTGTCAAGGCTTGATCTGTTGGTCATGCATTTCTCTCATCGTCTGCATGGCCAAATCCATCTCTAGCTTGAAGTTTTCCCGTTGTTTAGCCAACGCCGCCTAGCATTTTAGCCACTTGATCTCAGACCGATCATAAGCGCTTCTTGGGGCTCTTCACTAGATACAAGATGATCGAGGCGATTGCGGAGCCGATATCCGATGCATCATCCTCCGCGGTATCCCTTTAGCGCTTTGTCGATCTAGACCGCCGGATAGTCCCGGACCGCAAACGAAGTTAATCATATGCCGATGGCCCGTGACGACGATTCTTTGCCGGTCATGTTATTAGTGACCTCGCCAATTCATCCTCTCGATGTCATCCTTCTAGTGAGCCTTGACTGGTCTCTGCTGGTGGTGCTAAGCCTCCGGAAGACCGATACCCTTTCTCGAGTTTCTTGACGGCAATTGCATTCAGCATCGCCTTGATGAGCTTGAGCACAAGCATGATCGCCAATTTAGGGAAATCCCTTTGAGATTTTCTCGCACTCTCGCACGTAGTAATGTACTGTCAGTGTGTAACGGAGCACCGCCGTGTTGGCGGATCTCTCGGTATAACATCGTCGCCATCGCAGAGCCGCCTCCTTCCGAGAATGGCCAAAACTACCAAAGTAACTCACCTTGACTTCCGCTATGTGAGCGTGAAGTTTCGGGGACTCTCTGACCGATCTTTAATCCGGCCATGGGTTGCGTGAATCTCTCCGTTCTTTCTCGAACGCAGTGCCTCCTCAGATGAGAGTGACCCGATCTCTTCGGGGACCCAAGCGATCCTTGATAGTTGGTTTGGTGGTGGTGACGGGAGTTGGCTTCACCACCGGCAAAAGTGTGCACCTTTGACCTTGAGGTTCTATAGCCTTCTAAGTGTCGGAGACAGAGCATGGGCAACCGGGTTGGGGCACCGCTAGACTTGGGCCTCCCACTGGTGGCAGGCTTTACCACCTCCTTCTTCAACTCACGAGCCCGCTGCACCAAAGCTCGTGCTCGCGCAAGGAGTGCGCGGCGCTCCGGATGCGCCTCCGGTGGGAGCGGTTCCGCTTGACACGACCCACTCGCTGGTTGACGGCTTGATAGACTGTCGATCACTTGAGGCCAAGCCTCCGCTAAGTATGGATCTTAGATCCGCCAGAAGGACCCCATCCACGGATTGCATGGCCTTGCATGTTTGCGCCATGCTTTGTCGCCGCTTTGGCGGCTCGCTTGGAGAGTGCAGGCGATCCTGCTCGCCTCGCGCCATCCGACTTCGGGCCGGGGATTTTCGCTACCTGGGTGCCGGGTTGGACTCGCCGCCCCGGGCTCTACATCGAGGCCCATCGCTTCTCCTTGCAGCCGAGTCCTTCTGGAGCGGGCGGCGGAACTAGATCCGAGGACGAGGAAAGATACCCCTCAGACTGGCCTGGTCGAACTCACTCCGACCTCTTCCTCCACCGATAGGGATCTGGGTTATGCACGACGATCTCGATTGAGCCGGTGGCTCCACCGTCGCCAGCCTTGTTCGGGAAAAGTTGGGATGATTGTCATTGATTTGAATCTACAAACTTCCACCAAACAAATTCAAAGAGAAATATCCTTTTATTTTAAGGCTTACAATGAAAATAAAAAAGATTACAACTTTTATCCTTTTGAACAAACACGAGGATCTCATATATCGGATCCTCGCCATGGGTTCTTTGCCCGTGTCGGACTTTTGTGTCCGTGGACCACCGCCAATTCGATCCAAGTAGAGAACCGCCTCGAACTACAGACGAGGGGCTCGTTTACAAGGAAACGGCGCCGAGGGGATCACACTCACGAAGGAGAGGATCGCCTTCGGGATCGTGACTCAATGAGAGGAGATGAGCGGTGAGATCTACTAGGAGAAATCACATATCCCCGAGATTAAGACGGCTTAATCTAGAGGGTATCTCAGAGTTCGACCCAATTCGCTACCTTTGGCTTGTAGATCCGACGTTGAACGCTATGCTGAAGACTTGTAGATCTCATGAAGGCCTCAAGAATGTCCGAGAATCCCGCCTTTGGAAGCTCTTGATTTCAAAGATCCAACCTTCAAGTCACGATCTCAAAAATCCGCCTCACCTCGCTCTTCAAAGATCCCAAACAATCCCCGCCAGCCCTCCATTCTCTCCAAGCCCCCTCTTAAAAATCCGAGATCCCCCCCTTATTTATACAAGTCGGGAGGGGTCTGTGCTGGCCACGAAGCTTTGGCCGAGGTGCCTCGGCCAAGTTGGTCGGCGCTCTGCCAAGTCGGCCGAGGTAGAAGCAAAGCGCAGGTTCGCCAGGAACACGCAGGCTCGCCAAATGACGAGGTTCGCCAGATCGAGGTTCGCCACAAATGAACCGAGGCTTTGCCAAGTGAAACACGGCTTGCCGATGACGAGGTTCGCAGCACACGAGGTTCACCACGTAACCGAGGCTTTGCCAAGTGAACACGAGGCTTGCCAGATGGCGAGGTTCGTCAAATGAATACGAGGCTCGCCAAATGACGAGGTTCGCCGAACGAACACGAGGCTTGCCAAACTGCGAGGTTCGCCGAAAGGAATTGGGGCTTCACCAAGTGAACACGAGGCTCGCCAGATGGCGAGGTTTGCCAAATGAACACGAGGCTCGTCAAATGAACATGAGGGCAGATGGCGAGGTTCGCCAAATGAACACGAGGCTCGCCAAATGACGAGGTTCCCGAACGAACACGCAGGCTCGCCAAACGAATCGAGGCTTTGCCAAGAGAACACAGGCTCGGATGGCGAGGTTCGCCAAATGAACACGAGGCTCGCCAAACCGAATCGAGGCTTTGCCAAGAGAACACGAGGCTCGCCGATGACGGTTCGCCATGCAGGTTCGCCAAATGAACTAAGGCGAGGTTCGCTTAACCATTCTGTCCATATCATTTGATGGGTTGTCATTCACGACTTCGCCACGAAGTTGGTTTTGGGGATCTTGTAAGTATTTTTAAACTACAACAACGAACATCAACATCAAGAGGTTCATGCGTAACCTACAAGCATTGCACAATCAAGACAAAGAAGAGTCATCAAGCCTCCTCAACTATTCGGATGGGAAGATGAAGCCTGCTATGCACTCTTAGCTAGCGGAGAAGGTCCTTCTACTTTCAAAGAAGCCATGGAAAATGATGAGCGACAAGAATGGATAGGTGCTACGTCGGAGGAGATGGAATCTCTCCATAAGAACTCCGTTTGGGAGTTAGTTCGAAACAAAGATCGAAAGATCATTGGCTCCAAGTGGGTTTATCGGAAGAAAGAAAGTATAAATGAAGCAGAGGCTCCTACCTACAAAGCAAGGTTAGTTGCGAAGGGGTTCTCGCAAAAGGAAGGAGTAGATTATGATAAAAATTTCTCTCTGGTGGTCAAGCATACATCCATTCGGGTGTTGCTATCTCTTGTATACGACATGACATGCGGCTAGAACAACTCGGCGTGAAGATGACTTTTCTTCACGGAGATTTGGAGAAAACCATCTATATGGCTCAGCCAGAAGGATTTGTGGAAGAAGGAAAAGAAGACCTTGTGTGCAGATTGAAGAAGTCTTTGTATGGGCTCAAGCAATCACCAAGACAATGGTACAAATGCTTCGACTCCTTCATGCTCCGAATTGGCTACAAGAGAGGTGAGTATGATTGTTGTGTTTACTCACGCACATTTGATGATGGCCACATGATTATTTTAATGCTGTATGTGGATGACATGTTAATTGCATGTCGAGATATGTCAAAAAATAAACGAACTCAAAGGAATGCTGAGTTTAGAATTTGACATGAAAGATCTTGGTGCCGCCAAAAAGATTCTCGGAATGGAGATTAAAAGAGACCGGGATAATGAGAGACTGAAGAGACCGGGATAATGAGAGACTGTAGTTATCTCAAAGCAAGTATATTGGAAAGGTCCTTGAAAGATTCAACATGATCAATTCAAGCACGTGTCCACTCCATTGGCTACTCACTTCAACTTAAGTACAAAGCGGATGCCATCTGAAGTTGAAGTTGAAGAAATGAAAAGATTACGTATGCAAGTGCGATCGGATGCCTAATGTATGCAATGATATGCACAAGGCGGATCTCGCTCAAGCTTTGGCGTGGTGTCAAAATACATGTCAAATCCGGTAAAGATCATTGGCAAAATTTGTCAAATGGATTCAGATACGAAGGGCATCGAAATAAGGGGATTATGTTTGAAAGACAACATGAAGAGGCATGCATCAACTGGTTTCGTCGATTCGATTATGCGAGGAGATTTAGACAAGAGAAGATCCATAACGGGATACATTTTCACTTGCGGTGGAGGACCATATCTTGGAGATCCATGCTACAATCCATCGATGCCTTGTCTACCAGGCCAGTACATGGCATTAACGAAAGGCTGCGAAAGCCATATGGCTCAAGGGCTTAGCAAGTGATTTGGGTCTAAATCAAAACTACTGTAAAATTCAATGTAATGACCGAGTGCTCTTTGTCTTGCAAAGAATCGGTATTTCATGCAAGGACAAAACACATCGAAGTACGCTATCATCGGATTCGTGATTGGCTCATGAATGGAGAAGTCGATGTGAAGAAAGTTCATACAGACAAGAATGCAATGGATTTTCTCACTAAACCAGTTACCGCGGAGAAGTTCAAGCATTGCTTGAGTCTGCTAAATCTGATGACATGTTAGCTCATGAGTGCACCTAGTCACCAGAGGTGCGGGGAGATGAGTTGATGCTCATCGAGATGAAGATTGACATTCCGGAAACTCCTATTCCGAAGACTAATGCTCTGAAGATACAGCTGACAATTTCAAGTGGCGTTGGATATCTCGCCAAGGTGGAGATTGCTGGAGTTGGCTCAATTTCCAACTCATTTATTGCTGCAGTTTTTTCTGCATGCATATACAGTTTTGCATGGTCTTTTCGGGCATGGTACAGTCATTAATTGGCTCGAAAATCTACATGAAAGTTGTAGAGGTGCATGCATAGTTTACTCCAAGCTTTGAATCACAGGAAACGAAGCAGTATGGAGGGAGTTATGGTCAGTCAAAGTACCCTATCCGAATCTGGACAGATTTGTGTATTCCCAAGCATTTTGGAAGATGAAAAGGTGGACTAGAAGGTTCATCAAGGCCTATAAATTGGCATACTCTCATTGTGGGGTGATATATCAAGATCATCCAAGTTATTTTTCCACTTGTTCTCTTGAAAGTATAGAGAGTTAGAGTGAAGGAGAGTCTCTTGTGTTGTAGAGATCTCAAGTGTTGAGTTAACAAAGAAGGAGGTGTGTGAGGCCTGAGTGGAAGTCGGCGTTGTCGGGTGTGCCGTGTGTGCCTTGTACCCATTTGTTGATTCCATTATAGTAAAATATCCTCCGAGCTCCAAGCTTAACCCGTGGTTTTTCCCGTTTGGGTTTTCCACGTAAATTCTTGTGTCTATTCTTTGTGTATTTGTCTTTTATCTTCAATTGTCGCTAATACCAACACATATGGACTTTCCTTCGTCTGTCCCTCGCCTCTGCTGTTATGATATGGTAAAGATTGATCATGTTTCTTATTATTAGATTTACAAGAGGGAAACACTAAAATCTCGCAAGATATTTTGGTATGCACATCGTTTTTCATGATGTGTTGAAAGAGTTTGTTCAAAATCTTGTATACACACTAGGTCAACCTATGCTCTGAAAGGTGGAAAAAGAGAGGGGGATTTTATTTATTTATTTTTCCTTCTGCTACAATAGTTTGTTCAAAATCTTGTATTATCTTTGTTCTCTATTTTCAAAAGTTTATATTTACTGCATATCTTGTGTTCATTTCTTTTGCAACGTGCGGAATGAACATTTTGGTTTGGACCATTATGGTTGCTTTCCGGATTTAATGCGGCAACGATGTAAAATGAATTTGAGGTGTCTCCTATATTTATTTCCCCCTATGACAGTTGAGTGGCAATTATTTTTAAGTCTGCCAATTTCCTCAAAACAAACCAAAGACATGGAGCTCAACCAGAGAGAGCCGCTCCTCAGAAAGATCTCAGAGGCCTCAACCTTTGTGTCTCAAATCGGAGAGCTTGGTGACTCTCCTCTAATAAAAAGTGTTGGAGATTTTTGGGAGCAGTTCAAAGTAGAGTCAAAGAAGCTATGGTACTTGGCTGCTCCTGCGATCTTCACCTTCACTTGCGAGTACTCTCTCAATGCCATCACTCTGGTTTTCGCTGGCCAGGTCGGCACGCTCGAGCTCGCCGCCATCGCCATCGCCAACTCCGTCATATATGGATTCTCAATGGGTTTAATGGTAAAATTGCTACTTGTGCTTATTTTTAGGATAAATTTTAGAAAACCCTCCTCAATTTCGGGGCTTTGCATATAACCACCATGCCTATTGTAATTATACGAAGCCCCCGAACTTTAGGGGGTTTTGAACATAAACTCTTAACTTCTTTTATTACATGAAGATTTTTAATTTAACCCCCTGAAATAACAATGCCATATCTAACATGTCATGTACAGAGCACATGACTAAAGAAGATGAAAATACCCCTCAACCATGAAAACTTTATATGAATAATAAAAAAAAGATAAAAGGGTGATTCTTTAGGACTGAGGGGGTATTTCTTCTCTTTTTTTCGTCATGGGAAGGTGCCTAACACCTTAGAATTGATGGTTTTACTTTGGGAGATTAAAGTAAAATCCTTTAAGGCATTTAGCGTAATAAATGAATTTCAGGGGGTTATACGCCAAACTCCTCAATGTCAAGGGGGTTATGATCTGCGGAACCCATAAACCCTTTTATGTTATCCGTACAGATTAGATTTGGTTTTCTTCTGATTTGGAATCACCCTGTTGTCTTTTGAAATCAACACACTTACAAAATCATTTGTAAACCCAAAATAACCAAAATCTGTTTAATATTGCGGAAATAGAACTGCAATTGTAAATACTACAACCGGATTCATATTTATATTGCAGATCCAAGTCATGGTTTGCTCTGATACCTGTAAGTTTCCCTCCGCGATGCCGGAACTCCGAAGTTGTTGTGAGGGTTATCCGACATAGTTTTATACTCTAAAAAACAATTTTCCAAAGCTAATGAAGACTTTTTTATCCTTCTCATTGGCACTGTTTAATATAAGAATAATATCTCATAATCTACTGGACGAATCAATGAATATATACAGCTAGGGATGGGGAGTGCAGTAGAAACACTATGTGGGCAAGCTTGGGGCGCAGGACATTATAATATGTTGGGAGTCTATCTCCAGCACTCCTGGATCATTCTCATTGCCACTGCCATCCTCCTCACCCCTGTCTACATCTTCGTCGGTCCTCTGCTGCGTCTCATTGGCCAACAGGACAACATCGCTGCAGTCGCAGGGAGATTCACGATATGGACAATCCCCCAACTCTATGCATTCGCGGTGAGCTTTCCGATCATGACGTTCCTGCAAGCGCAGAGCAAGATGAAGGTGTTGACATGGATAGCGGCCGTAGCGCTAGTGTTGCACACGTTCTTTAGCTGGTTGTTGATGCTGAGGTTGGGATGGGGGCTTTTTGGTGCGGCCGTGGTGCTTAATTTGTCTAATGTGTTCATGGCGGGTGCACAGTTTGTGTATGTTGTTGGAGGAGGGTGTAGAGAGGCATGGAATGGATTCTCGTGGAAGGCTTTTCATAGTATGTGGGGTTTCTTGCGCCTCTCCCTTGCCTCTGCTGTTATGCTATGGTAAGATTGATCATATATTTCGATCCATATATCATCCTGATAATAGTAATTGTAGCAAGAGCAATATATAGTTATAACCCTCAACCATCACCACAATTTCAGAGTCTTAGTGTAGTGACAAAGACTTTAAGATGGTCTGCAGAGCAACTACGTTGAATCCTACTTCCGCAATTTAATGCGGATCAAACTAATCGACACCACTATGTGAGTTTTAGTTTAGTCCTATAAAAAGGAAACTCAGCCTACGGGGTCATTTTAGATTATAAAATTGCAACCCTCAACACTTGCTACAATTTCAGAGCATACTGGTTTGCAAAGTTTTTGTGTGGTGGCATCTATTATAATAAGATTTTTTGGGGGGCCAATATTTGAAACAAATTGTCTCTTATATTGAAAGGTAATGTTTATTTTTCTTATTCAATTACTAATTTTTTTCTTAGTTTTTTTAAAGAAAATAGCCACCTGACAGCATGACTGCTACCAAACTTCTGTCCTCTTATCTCACTTGCAAAAAGAAAAAAAGATTTATCTTCGCTTAACACAAGAGATAAGCCTCATCTCCCATATACTTTTTTATATCCAGGCACAAACATGGTTTAACAACTAATGAGCTGGTTCTATTAATTATTCTGGAATTTGATTCATGTAATTTTTGAGTGTATAATTGACTAGTTAATTAAGTATTTTAATAAATTTTAATTATCTATTTATTTATTTATTTATTGCTCTTGCAGCATGGAGGAGTGGTACTTCACGGTACTGATTCTTTTTGCTGGGTATCTCAAGAATGCTGAAATATCTGTTGATGCTTTTTCCATATGGTAGATCCAAGTTGCAAAAGTTCGAATTATGTAGTTATGAAAATAATTTATATTTACTGCATATTTGTGTTAATCTCTTTGCAACTTCCAGCATGAACATTTTGGATTGGACTATTACAGTTGCTATTGGATGGAATATGGCAGCGAGGTTTAAACTACACCCTAATTTGATGCTTTCAATGTAATTAAACTCGAGCGGAAAATTGATAATTAATATATCTATATATTTAATTTGCAGTGTAAGGATTTCTAATGAACTTGGAGCCGGACATCCAAGAACAGCAAAGTTTTCAGTTGTTGTCGTCGTAATAACTTCATCTCTTGTTGCCGTTTTTCTCTCTTTGATCTTGATCATCACAAGAAAGCAATATCCATCTGTGTTTACTAATACCAACGAAGTGCAAGAGGTTGTGATTGCCCTCACTCCCATCCTTGTGATCTCAATTATTGTGAACAACGTTCAACCTGTTCTTTCAGGTACATACTTTTCATGAGCAAAACCTGAAAATATTTCTACAATCAGTTTTTAATCTTTGATAAAATTGTTAATACCAATGACAACAGGGGTTGCAATTGGTGCTGGATGGCAAACATTGGTTGCATACGTAAACATTGGCTCCTACTATGTATTTGGTGTTCCATTAGGGCTTATCCTTGGTTATAAGCTTGACTTTGGAGTAGAGGTAAAAATACAAGAAAATCTCAGTTCTCTTCATGTATTTTAGTCTGATTGCTTATAAATTTTCACTGTATGTGATTTTCAGGGCATTTGGTGGGGGATGTTGCTAGGCACTGTGGTTCAAACTTTAATCCTATTTTGGTTGATATATCGAACAGATTGGGATAAAGAGGTAAAAACATTGTTATTTAGTTTCGATATATGATTACCGTTAATGATTCTTGTTAAGGTCTGATGAGTGCCAATACACATTGATTACAGGCTTCCGTTGCTGAGGAAAGAATAAGGGAATGGGGAGGGGAGCCAGAAGAGAGAAGCAATGTCATTGAATAAAATGAGTAAAATTGTCGAAATAGGCAAACAAAAAATAAAAAATCTTGTGTATGTTCATTCGGCACCAAGCCATAGGGATGTAACTCTTCTATTTCATTTCCCTAAAAATTGTCAAAATTAGAAGTTTCTCCATTTGGATCAAGAGTATTAATACATGAAATGAGTCAGTTTGATTGACTATCAGTTCCTTAATTTCTTTTTAATCCCAAATTTAACACTATCAAAATTTTCTACTCAACCATGTATTTTTCTCCTCCGTTAGTCGTTATTAGTCAATGTTCATGGAAAAAACCACTTAAATCCTAGAGAAATAGTCAAAATTATTTGTAGTACAACAACTAGAATACTATTTTCTATTTTTCAATGTAGGATTAATAATAACTTTGCTAAGCTTGCTAACATGGTTAATTACTCTAATCTTCCTTCAAGCTTGAGCATGTTTATCAATCTTGCTCAGTTTGATACACATATCAGAAAATCTGTAAAACTTATAACTTAGTAAATGCATCTGTATTCTGATCTTTTGAGCATGTTTATCAATCAATGCTTGGTTCCTTGTGAAAAATTGCCATTGACGTATATTATTATATACAATAGCTACAACTTGACGTCTATCCTTTTGATCCAACATAGTATGCTGTTTGGATTTCTCCATGAATTGACTAACCAACCCCACAACCAAGGTTATGTCTAATCTAGTAATGGTCAGATAATAGCTTTCCAACTAGTCGCCTATATTGAAGCTTATCCTCTATTGTTCATCATTAACATAAATTAGTATTCTGCTCTAAGATGTGCTACTAGCGTTTGCGCCAAGTATAGTTGCTACCTGCAATAAATACATAGCTCGCTAAATCTAGGAGAGAACAATCTCTTTCTTATTATGGACAACATTTATAACAACATGCTTTATGAGATAGTCTTTTGTTTCTTCAATTCCTATAGTGACACTACCTAGTAGTGAAATATCATCCCCATACCCCGTAATATACTTGAGAACATCTGATTCAAAAGTCAAGTAATCATACGGCTAAAATTTTCAAACCAGCATGATGACTATTTGAAACCATTAATCACCTTTAACTTACATACTTGGAGTCTCTCCTTGAGCAACAAACCCAGAGGTTGCTCCATGTACACATCCTTAATATTGAAGATATTGTATGATATACTTGTAGATAATATAGTTAGATATTCAGTTAGATATTTGATACGATCTTTAGAGATTTGGTGATATTTTCCATCTCTAGTAACCTCCCTATATATACACATATGTATATTGATTAATGAAATATACAGAAACTTATCATTCTCCAAATAATATGGTATTAGAGCCTTGAAACCTTAGTAGCCGTCAGTCCTCTTTCCAGCCATCCTCAACCAGTTTTCCGGCCATCTTCAACTAGTTTTCCGGGACGCCGATTTTCAGATTTCTTGTGCATCGTTCGTCATCGCTGAGCACTCTCTCAGCAGACATATATATCTGAGCTTCTTCAGAAAGCGGGCCTCTTTGATGCCAAACCGGTCACCACTCCACTCTCTACATCCATGGTTCTCACCAAACACTCTGGTACTCTATTCCCGACGACCAAGAATGCCGTGATTAGGCCCTTGATTATATCACTCGACTTCGACGGATTTGTCCTTTGCGGTCAATAAGGTCTGTCAGTCTCCAAATAATACTTAATAAGATCACAGTAGAGGCAGATATTCTTCACATCAAGTTGAAAGATCAAACCATCATTATTCACTGCCAAAAAAGACAAGGAGCATGACTGCCTCTACTGTGAATAATATTGACTATCAGAATAGTTAGGATGTTAGAGAAGTTAGTCTTTTATGGCTCCGATGTGAGACTGAAACTAACTTCTCTAACATCCTAACTACTCTAATAGTCAATATTAGTCTGTATTATAATATGTTGGGAGTCTATCTCCAGCACTCCTGGATCATTCTCATTGCCACTGCCATCCTCCTCACCCCTGTCTACATCTTCGTCGGTCCTCTCCTGCGTCTCATTGGCCAACAGGGCAACATCGCTGCAGTCGCGGGGAGATTCACGATATGGACAATCCCCCAACTCTATGCGTTCACGGTGAGCTTTCCGATCAAGACGTTCCTGCAGGCGCAGAGCAAGATAATGGTGTTGACATGGATAGCGGCCGTAGCGCTAGTGTTCCACATGTTCTTTAGCTGGTTGCTGATTCTGAGGTTGGGATGGGGGCTTTTTGGTGCGGCCGTGGTACTTAATTTGTCTAATGTGTTCATGGCGGGTGCACAGTTTGTGTATGTTGTTGGAGGAGGGTGTAGAGAGGCATGGAATGGATTCTCGTGGAAGGCTTTTCATAGTATATGGGGTTTCTTTCGCCTCTCCCTTGCCTCTGCTGTTATGCTATGGTAAGATTGGTCACATATTTCGATCCATATATCATCCTAATAATAGTAATTGTAGCGAGAGCAATATATAGTTATAACCTTCAACCATCACAACAATTTCAGAGCCTTAGTGTAGTGACAAATACTTTAAGATGTTACCTGAGCAACACACGTTCGAATCCTACTTTTCACGAATTTAATGCGGATCAAAATAATTGACACCGCTACGTGAGTTTTAGTTTAGTCCTATAAAAAGGAAACTCAACTTACGGGGTCTTTTTAGATTATAAAATTGTAACCATCAACCCTTGCTATAATTTCGGAGCATACTGGTTTGCAAAGTTTTGGTGTGGTGGCATGTATTATAATCAGATTTTTTTGGGGGCAAAATTTGAACCAATTTGTCTCTTATATTTAAAGGTAATGTTTAATTTTCTTATTCAATTACTAATGTTTTTTCATAGTTTTTTTTCTAAGAAAGTAGCCACCTGACAACCTGACTTGTACCAAACTTATATTCTCTTATCTCACTTGCAAAAGGAAAAAAAGGTTTATCTTCGCTTAACACAAGATATATGGCTTATCTCCCAGCTACTTTTTAATATCCAGGCACAAACTTGGTTTAACAACTAATGAGCTGGTTCTATTAATTATTCTGGAATTTGATTCATGATAGTTTTGAGTGTATAATTAACTAGTTAATTAATTATTTTAATAAATTTTAATTATCTTTTTATTTATTTATTTATTGCTCTTGCAGCATGGAGGAGTGGTACTTCATGGTACTGATTCTTTTTGCTGGGTATCTCAAGAATGCTGAAATATCTGTTGATGCTTTTTCCATATGGTATGCCGTACATCCAAGTTCCAAAAGTTCTAACCACACACTTAGCTTGCCGAATTATGTAGTGTTGAGAGTTATTTCTTTGTGTTAGATAGGAATAGACCCCTTTTGTTTAGTCCCACATCGGATATAGTAGAAGAATGAGACCACTCCTCTTGTATATATAAACCCCAATACTAATGAATAAAATGGCACCTCTCTCTTGATTTGCCCTGTTTCTAACATGGTATCAGAGCCTCCAAAACCCTAGCCGGGGAAAAAAAACCGTCACTGTTCATCGCCGCTGCTATTGTTCATCACGTCGTCGCTACTGTTCTCCACCGCCTAAAACCCTGTTCACCACCGCCTAAACACTGTTCATCACCGCCGTCACTTCATCGTCTTCATCCTTTGGCGATTATTTCCTTCGTGAAATAATCCCCTTTGGTGATTATTGTAGGCGTTAAAAATTGCTTATCAGCATTCAACAAGACTCGTAAACGGTGGGTTGACAATCGACGATCCGTCCGGCCGCCGACCTTAACTCACGACGACGCCGACACGCCGCGAAAACGCCAGAGCAAGTCGACGAGCACATGAAGTGAGTCGGCAAGACGTACAAGCCAATGAAACGACGTGTCGAGTTGACTAAACTCAAACGTCGACGAGACGGAATCAACCGTACTTAATCCGTCGATGCAAATGAGCCGTTTGAGCCCGAAAGTTGATCGGCACGGACTCAAACACAACGGCGACATCACCGAGCAAAACTAAGCCCGAAGACCGAAAGAGTCGACGGAAAACGACGCCAATCGACGGAGAACGACGCCGAGACGAAAGCCGATAGCGCACTCGGGCCAACCTGGCCGAGGCGGCTAGGGTTACCATGGTCGAGCCACTCGCCAACCGAGGTGGTTTCGCTAGCGGCCGAGCCACTTGGCCAAGACACCCCCTCTATTGTATAAATAGGGGGTCTTGTTGATTGAGGGGTGGATTTTGGAAGACTTGAGGATTTTCGATATCTAAGAGAGAGCCCTCGCAGATCTACAACGACGATTCGAAAGCACCGGCGAGCACAAGTCCCGCCGACGCCGATCTACAAATCGCGAGGTAAGCAAACTCGGTCGAACTACGATACCCTCTAGATTAAGCTTCGTCTTAATCTCGGATAGTTGTGATTTCTCCTTGTAGATTTCACCCGCCCAACATCCTCTCCTTCGTGAGTGTGATCCTCGGTGCTTCGCTTCCTTCGCGGAAACGAGCCTCTTCCGCCTCTGTAGCCGCAACCGGGTTTCCACCAGGATCTGAATTGCGCGGTGGTCCACGGACAAATAAAAAGTCCCCGGCACAGGCGAAGAACCCACGCAAGCGAGGATCCCGTATGATAGAGATCCGAAGCTTGTTCAGAAAAGTTGTAATTTTCATTTTCATTGTACGCCTGAAATAAAAAGGCATTTCTTTTGTTTGAATTTTGTTGTAGGCCAACGAAGCTGTAAACAAGTTCAAAACAAGCAATGAATAACAAACCAACTTTCCCCGCGAACAAGCTGGCGACCATGGGGAGCCAACAAATAAGAACGGCCGTTGCCAAGAATCATGGATCCGATCCCGCCATCGAGGAGGTCGAAGTTCAAGTTCGACCAAAGAAGTATGAGGAATACCTCTCCTCCTCGCCCGCATCCGGCCCCAGTCCAAGATGGTCTCCGCCGCAAGGAAGACCCAATCGCCTCGATGCGAGGCGAAAATCCACCACCACCGCCATCGTACGCAGACAACGGTGGTTCCCGGCCCTAACAACGCCAATATTTAGAACCCCTATCTTTGCGGTCGATTCGCCAATGGCGCCGTGACTCTCCAAGAGAGCCCGCCGAGGCGACGCCTGGCAAAACAATTAGCCTGTGCAAAGAACCAATGGATGGGATCCGCTATGAGGCGGATCTAAGATCCAAGTTGACTCGTAAACCGAAGTCCGAGATCGTGAGCCATTCCTACAGCCGGCGACGAACGAATGGGTCCGAAGTCAAACGGAGTCGCTCCACGCTTCGTGAGCGATCCGGCCGCTAAGCACGGCTTTGGTGCAACAAGCCCGCGAGTTGAAGAAGGAGGCGCCAAGAAGTCGCCGACAAATCGCCTAGCTTGAAGCCCAAGTCCGCCGAGGCTTCAACTTCAACGAACCCAACATCCGAGCCCACCGCCAAAGAAGCCAACTCCTATTCCCTGCTCGATCGTAAATTGTGACGCCAAAGTTACCTCCGGTTCCGCACTCCAAACTTCCTCGGCTGCCAACTCTCGCCACGCACGGGCTTGCCGTTAAGGATCGCCTAGGTCCGCTAAAGGAATCGCGGTCACTCCCGACACAGGGTCGCACTCCACAAAGACAAGAAGAATCCCGCAGTTGCTCACACCGCTTCAAATCAAAGTCCGAGCCCGCCGAAGATTCACACCGCTGGCGCAAGGCCGCGGCGAGTGACTTATGAAAGGCCTATTTGTTCTCGAAGGAGACGCCTCATCCGACGATGACAACGCTATACCGAGAAGTCGCCAACACACGATAGGTTGCTCCCAGATTCATGCCGACGAAGTTGTACTATCGCGGTCGGGGTACCAGTATCCCGAAGAGGAACGCCGAACCAAACATGCCTTGCTTGTGCTCAAACCGATCAAGGCAAGTTATCGGAGTGCAACCGCGCTAAAATGACTCGAAAAGGGTCGGTCTTTGATAGGCTCCGCACGAATGCCCGAACCCAAGTCAAGACGCCCGCAAGAAGAGATGGGCACCTCGTACATGAATTGCCGAAGTGTTACCATCAACATGACCAAAGAGGGACGCCGTCACGGACGCCCGGGCATCGCAACGAATGACTCGATTGGCGTCCCGACCGCTAGACCAATCCATTATCGCAAGATGCGTATGGATTACCCTCGATGATGAAGTGTCGGATGCCGGCCCGCAATGGCTTCCGATAATACAATTTCAAAGATAGGACAACCTCGCAGGCGCTCATGATCGGCCGGAACAAGTGTCCCAAATGCTCGAAGAGGCCCTAACCAAGCAAAGGGACAACTTTAAGCTTGAAATGGAACCGCCATGCGCCAGATGAGAGTAATGCATGACCAACAGATCCACGCAATAATGAACCACCAAGGCAGCCAAGTCGCCGCAATAATGTCAACTTAACGTGATAGCGACACGGACAGAGAAGGAGGCCAAACGTAGATGATCGTCTTGCTCGGCAAAACGCTAGCGACAACACCGCCGCTCTCCCCAAGTTTACCCAAACGGAGACGAGGGGAAAATGAGAAAATAAAGACCTCGAGAGCAAAATCAATACTTTGATTTCCGCCAAGAGGTAAAGAAAACGGGTATACCATGTCCCACCGAGGGAGTGGGAATCAATCCCATCCCACAAAATTCAACCTCATCAACTTTACACCGCTTGACGGAAAGGGATCGCCCACTCAAAGACTTGATCTACTTCAAGTCTCATCTAGGTGTTATCTCCCGAACGCCCCTTAATGGTTCGGTCATTCGTTGGCACCCTTCGTGTCGCCTTCGATTGGTATCGCCCTCAAACCGTGGAGCCGCTAATAGCCGAGATGATATGGAGGCCATGTTTCTCACCAATTTCTTCGACGATGACACCGAGGTATCCATCGGTCTTTGTTGGACGAGAAACGTAAAGACGGGAAACAAAGTGGATAACTTCGCCAAGAGATTCAGAATAAGGCAATGAATTGCCGAGACCGATAACGGAGAAGTTCATTCTCCAAACTTGTCATAACAACCTGTCATTGGACGGTTGGAAGCAATGGGAACCGACCGCCCGAGACCTGGAAAGATTTAAGGATACGCTGAGAGCAAGCCAGCGCATTCTCGAAAAGGAAGAAAGCGAAAGAGGTCACCTATGGTGAATGCTCATAAGCGTAACTTTGTCCCCGTGGCAAAGGTAAAGCGCCAAAGAAAGTCTCAGACGCTAATCAAACGCTCGAATCGCAACCACAAAGCCAGCCGCAACAACGCGGCACCACAAAGAATCGCGCCTCAATGGCGCCAACAAACTCGAATCGAAACCATCCGGTTCGAGGTTTCCCAAGACTTACTCGCTCAAGGACGAGGAAGTTCCGCATCTTCAAATACCTTCGAAAACAACAAAATCCGCTTGCCCCAATTGTAAACCAAGAGGAGGCAAACAAGGTTACAGATCCTGGCATCGTGGCTTACCACGTATGTACATCATCCTACAAAGTTCGCTACCATCTCAAGGACAAGATTCAGCCTTGATCGATGTTGGAGTCATTACTCCAAAACCCTCTAAAGAGAAGAAGGTGGGAGCAAATGCAGCCTCTATAAGCTTGGATCAATTCCTTCGATTGGTTCCAACCGACGCCGCCAGAAGGTAAGAATGAAGATGGTGAATGAAGATCCTCACGGCAACGAAGAAGGGGCTCGCATCGCACACCGACAAAGAACGGAGAAATCCTTTGGGTCCACCCCGACTTGCCGAGGACGATCGCTGGACTGCATCCTCGGCCAAAAGGAAGTCTAAAGGAAAAAGCAAACTATGCTATTCGCTCGCAATTCCGAGAAGGACGATGAAGAAGTGGTGACTTTCCAGCCAAGAAGAGCGGAAGTTCGCTACTAGGAGCGACACGAATATAGTTACAAATATCCCGAGGCTCCAAACTCAAATGCTAAGACGCCGTAATCGGGTGGCCACGACTCTCTCACTGCGGCAGAAAGGACAACAGCCAGATACCGCTAAAGAAAAAGCAAATGAAGCAAAGGAGAAACAGCCTCAGTCCAGAAGCTCAACACCCAAAGCATTCCGATTCAATCGCCTGACAGGAGGGATAGACCGAACATCGAGCTCCATACCGCTTTCGACGCCGGCATGGCGGCTTGGCAAAACCCCGCCGTAATAACTTCACGAAGGTTCGATTGTCAAAGGAAACCCGAAGCTCTACAAGAAGCTCGGTCGACTCGAGGTGTTTCTCACTCGAGATCAAGCCATTCTAAGAATCGCACAACAATGCAACTTGGCAACCAAGCACTTCCCGCATTACTTTTACAAAGGAGGATATGCGACGAGATTCCAAGCACGATAGGCGCTATACTTCACCGTATATTGGCTCTAGTGAAGTTAACCGGATCCAAGTCGATCCGTTCCACTGAGCATCATGCCCCTCATGTATCACCTTGAATCCCCGCCAGAGCCGGCATCAATAGGCACAATGATTTATGGGTTTAACACCAGCCGGTCTCGCCGCTTGGTAAAATCGGATAAAGTGCCAAATGGGGGACTTAAAGTCCAAAGTCACCTGCTATGTGATTGACGCGGAGACTTCTTATAACTTATTGTTGGGTCGACCTTGGATCCACGGTAACGTTATAGTCCCATCTACTCTTCATCAGTGTCTCAAATATGTAGACCAATAATGAAGTCAAGACGGTGGTCGCGACAAACACCGCTTAAGGGATGGAGAATTATTTCACCGATTCTCCTCTACGGTAATGAGTCCTAAATCAATCATCGCCAAGGCACGGACAGCGGTGAAGAAGCTGATACCGAAGCCGGGCTTGATTATAGTGGTGGTTTTGTTTTAAATGACATTGTACCCCTTGTAATTAATCTTGACGATGAAGAATCGTCAGATGAACATTGTAATTGGCAAATTGCCATGAATCAATAAATGACATTTAGAGTACCCTTTGTCTTTGAATGATGTGATGACAGTTTATACAACAATCCGTAGTTGCACCTACCAACTCTGGTCATCTTGCTTTACACAAAGCAGTTCCAAGACTCCTTTGGGACAACACTCGCCATCCCACAAAGATCAAGTAGTGAAAAGACTTGGTTTACTTTAAAAGGAGATGCGCCCAACGTCAATCATTTTTAGAAGAAGATGAAGATGACAATGGGCCTATCCTCCACACATTCGATATAGTCCGAAACACCGGTATCATGAAGAAGTGGGGTACAACTTGACACAAGGGGAAGGTCTGTTTTGGGCGAGGTCCTCGAAGTCCTCCTAAAGCGATATGTCCCAAGAGGGAAGCCTGATAACTACTACGCATTTAGAAGAGGATTGGGATATGAATCCTCCTCGAAGATGAATGCTCATGGTCATTGATAATAATCCACCGATGAGGGAGACCATTACTGCTCCATTCTTCTTGGGATTCTCGACACACCACTTCTAGAAGCTTTCAAGGCTTTGATGTCAAATATGGCTACGGCCGATCCTCGCTACTATTGAGGATGATGAAGATATGCCAACATGGGAAGACCCATGGATCCATCAACTCGCAGAGAAGTTTGGGGATAGATTCAACAAAGAGAACCCCCACCAAGGACCCAGGTAGTCCAGTTAATATGGGTGATGAGGAGCATCCTAAGCTCATAAACATCGCAATACTCTTCCTAAGAGAAGGAAGAGTTGATCGCCTCTAATCGGGAGTATATCGATGTATTCGCTGGAGCTACGAGGACATGCCAGACTCGACCCTAATGTATGACACATCACCTCAACATCAAGGTGGATGTCAAACCCGCCAAGCAATCGCGAAGACGGTTTCGCCCACAAATCTTGCTGCAATCGTAGACGGTAAAGAAACTCATAGAATCGATTCATCGAGGAAATTCAACATCCGGATGGCTAATATAGTCCCTGGCCATGAAGAAGAATGGTTCGATTAGGGTGTGTCGACTACGAGACCAACGCCGCTGTCCAAAGATGACTTTCTCTTCCAATCACCGATGTCATAGTCGACAACACGCGTGGATTTGAAAGAATGTCATTCATGGATGGTTTCTCTACAATCAAATCAAGATGCACCCGATGATGCCACATGCCGCTCGTAACGCATCGGTATATATTGCTACACCATGCCGCTCGCCTCAAAATGCCTGCCACGTAACATACCGAACGATGACTAAAATTTTCCAGATCATCTCCGAAAACGGTCGAATGCTACGCCGACAATTTGGTCGCGGAAAAGCCGCGGACAAAGGAGATCACATCAAAGATCTTAGAACGGTATTCGAACTCATGCGGACTCATCAACTAAAGATGAACCCCGCCAAATCCTTCCTTGGGATGTCCAGTGGCAAGTTCCTCGGCTTTGTCGTCACCGACAAAGGAATCCACGTCGATCCTGACAAAGTGAAAGCGATTCAAGAGTTGCAACCTCCAAGAAATCTGAGAGAACTCAGGGGGTTACAAGGGAGATTGGCATACATCCGACGGTTCATATCGAACCTATCTGGGAAGTGCCAACCATTTTCTAAGTTGAACAAGAAGGGCGTATCCTTCATTTGGGATGACGCTTGCCAAAAAGCATTTGAAGAGATTAAGTCGTATCTCTCTAAACCTCCTGTTCTTGTCGCACCCACGGAAAGCCATTCCTCGATTTACATCAAGGCAACGGATCACTGTTAAGCGCTTTTTCAAGCAAGACGACGCATACGGTCACGACAGCAAGTATTACCCGAGCCGAACATTAGTCGGCGCCGAGTCTCGATACCCAATGGTCGAGAAGCGGTTTGCATTAGTGTTCGCGATTCGTAAGATGCGGCACTATTTAGTCGGACGACAATTTATGTTATCTCTAACGTAAATCCGGTCCAATATTTATGACCCACCGCCTCAATGAGTTGGCGCTTGGCAAAATGGGCTTTGCTCTTGTCCCAATATGACTGCACTTCAAACAACGTAAGTCACCAAAGGGCAAGCGATTTATGATCTCTTGGTCGCCAACCCGACAACAGACGCAGCTTGAGCTATATGATGACCTTCGGATGAAGTCCACGAAGTCAACACTACATCACACCAACAAATATGGCGATTGTATTTTGGCCAGACTTCTCAGGCCACTAATATGGCAAGTACCCGGATGTTCTAAAATCTCATTTGGAGTCGGAGTTGTCTGATTTCAGGAATCATGTAATGCCCCGTGCTTATTCACTCACGAACCTTGTTCCAATAGCGTAGCGAATACAGCGTTACTTATTGGACTTAGCTTCGCCAAGGAACCGGGGTCAATATCTCAAGCATACGGCGATTCACAACCGATAGTCGCGATCCGCGGAGACTACGGGTCGAAATCCGATCTAATTCCTTATCATCGGTAGCAATCGAAATGGCGGACTTCGTTGAAGAGTTCTTCATCGAATATATCCGCCTCCAGCTGCTTGGTCTGCTGGCGGCGTTAGGCGTGTCGTTAGCACAACCTTCCGAGACCGAGCAATTAGTTACGGCCGACTCATCAACTCTTTGTACCAATATATAATGAGGTACAAGAAGATGAAGGGTAGTTACCAAAGAGGTACATGCAACCCAAACCAAGTTGGAGCCCCGAGATTGGCTTTCCTATCATCGACTACGCCTTGCACGGTATTCTCGCCGAAGACGGAAGGAGAGAGAGTCAATCCGGCGAAGAGCTCCCGAGTTCTTTACGACAGACCGAGGTTATGGTGGGTATGATGGTCTTTACTCCGATGCCTTTCAAACAAGGAGGTAAGAGGTCCTTCGAAGCACACGAAGGAGAATGTGGTGCTCACCACCGTCCCAAGCTCTACGATCGAATCGAGAATGGGCTACTTTGGCCCACAATGATTAATGACGCAATGAGCACGCCGGAATGCCACGCGGTCAAATTCACGCAATTATATGCATCGGCCTCTGGCGGTTGCATCCTTCGCCACATCGGCCATTGAGACATGGGAAATGGACATTGTAGGTCCCATCTTTCCTCCGTCGGTTAAGGAGATCGGTTTATTCTAGCGATCACCGACTATTTCTCCAAGTGGGTCAAGCAATCCTAAAAGAAGTCAAGGCGAAAACCGCCATCAAGTTTATCAAACACCATGTTATCTATCGACACGGTGTCCCAAGGCGGATCATGCATGACAACGGTCCCCAATTCATCGCAATTCCTTCATCGTTTTGCGAAATTCAAGATACAAGATGTCTCATCGACGTTCTATAATCCAGAAGAAATGGATTAGCCGAGGCATTCAACAAGACGATTATCAAGATTTTGTCAAGCTTGTGAAGAATAATAAAGGCGGAGACGATAAACTTCGGAGAAGCACTCACGGGCATATCGCTGGCGATACGCCGCATGGCTGGAGCGACCCCATACTCCCAGGTCTACGGGTGTAGCAGTTCTCCGTTGGAAATCAGATTCCATCGCCAGCGTCGCCCGCTTGCGAGAGATGGCGGACCAGAAGAACAACATCAAAAACGTCTCGAAGAGCTTGAGATGTTAGATGAGAAGCGCCTGGAGGCTCAACAATGCATTGAGTTCTATCAAGCTAGAATGTCGAGGGCTTTCAACAAGAAAGTTCGACAGAGAACCTTTAAGGAGGGAGATCTCGTCCTCGCCGCTAGACGGCCGATAATTCTCAACTCCAAGAAGAAAGGTAAATTAACCCAAAGGAAGGACCGTTTGTAATAGACACGGTCTATTCAAACGGTGCATATCGCCTTATCACACAGAATGGCGACCGGCAATTAATGCCGATAAATGGGAAGTTTCTGAAAAAGTATTATCCTTAGTACATTCAGGATAACCCGTTTTGATGGGAAGTTCCTCAGAGAATATCTCACTCATTTTCATGAGGATAACCCTAAATTATTGTGTTTTCCTCCAAAATTCTCTCACCGATCAAATTCATTGACGGTGGGCCCACTAAAAATCTCCCTGGTCCAACCACCAGCAAAATCCCCTCTCGATTCCCTCCCACGAGCGAGGTCCACTTTCAAATTCTGGTTAGCAATCCTACAAAAGCGAAAGCTATCCTTACCCTTCCAAGATTCTCAGAGTGGAGACCCCACTCTTAGTTTCTCATTGGGAAATAGAATACATTCTTCCTTTCCCACATTTCACCTGGAGATAGAATACATTCTTCCTCTCCAGAAGCAAGAGATAGAATACATTCTTCCTCTCTTGTCTTAGATTCTCGGAGTGGAGATCCCACTCTTAGTTTCATCTTTCAAGATTCTCAAAATGGAGATCCCATTTTTAGTCTCTTTCACTGGAAACAGGACAAAAATCCTTCCTTTCCAACACCCGGAGATAGAAGACAAGATCCTCCTTCCTCTCCATCAATAAGAGATAGGATACAAAACCTTCCTCTCCACCTTCGGGAAATAGAATACATTCTTCCTTTCCCACCTCAATCAATCTTATACCGGTTCAGTCATTCTCCGGTCAAAAGAAGACACCAAGATTCATCTTGGGGCATTTTATCGAAGCCTAAAAGGATAAAGTCAACGCCACACGCTGTCGGCTTAGTCTTTCTCCGATTGAAGAAGACACCGAGTCCGATTCGGGCATTTTATCCCGGCCTAAGAAGGGTAAAGCCAACGCCACACGCTGTCGGCTTAGTCTTTTTCCGATTGAAGAAGACACCGAGTCCGATTCGGGCATTTTATCCCAAGCCTAAGAAGGGATAAAGCCAACGCCACACGCTGCTGTCGGATTAGTCTTCCCATGAAAAGACGGCTTCACGTGATTCAACATCGTAGCAGAAGTCTAAGAGAGTTTCATTCTCATAGCACAACGCTGTGTGTAGAACGGATCTAGATAATCTACATGCTAGCCCAACTCAAACGGTAGTTGGTAAAGGCCCATCAAACCCGCTGAAGGTCGGGTTGGCTAATAACCCTAAAGTCAACGCCACACGCTGCTGTCGGGTTTAGTCTTTTTCCCATTGAAGAAGACACCGTAGTTCGATTCGGGGTATTTTGTCCTCAAACCTAAGAAGGATAAAGTCAACGCCACACGCTGCTGTCGGGTTTAGTCTTTTTCCGATTGAAGAAGACACCGTAATTCGACTCGGGTATTTTGTCCCAAACCTAAGAAGGATAAAGTCGACGCCTAACACGGTCAGCCGGGTTTAGTCTTTTTCCGATTGAAGAAGACACCGAGTTCGATTCGGGCATTTTATCCCGGCCTAAGAAGGGATTAAGCCAACGCCTCACACGCTAAGCCGTGGTCTCTTGCCCGTAAAAGAATATAAGCCTATGTATTCAATATCATAGCAACAAGTCTAGAAGAGTTTCATTCTTTTAGCACAACGCCACGCGGAACGGATGTGGACAATCCGCGACGCTAGCCCACCAAACGGTTGTTCATGTAAAAGTTGGGATGATTGTCATTGATTTGAACTTGCTTACAAACTTCGAGAGAAATATCGCCTTTTATTTTAAGGCTTACAATGAAAATCAAAAAGATTACAACTTTTATCCTTGAACAAACGCGAGGATCTGCTATATCGGATCCTCGCTATGCGGGTTCTTTGCCTCGCGTCGGACTTATTGTGTCCGTGGACCACCGCTAATCCCGATCCGTAGAGACCCTGTTCGAACTACAGATAAAGGGCTCGCTTCACGAAGGAAACGAAGCACCGAGGGGATCACACTCACGAAGGAGAGGATCACGGGCGGGTGAGATCTACTAGGAGAAATCACTTATCCCCGAGATTAAGACGAAGCTTAATCTAGAGGGTATCAGAGTTCAATCCAACCGCTACCTTTGATTGAAGATCCGACGCTGACTGGACTTGTGCTTGCCGCTGCTCGTAACCGGTATACCGATACTGAGATCTCGCAAGAACTCTTGAAGTCCGAGCCTTTGAAAGATCCCAAAATCCAATCGAAGCCCCGCCCAAAATCCCCGCCCTCCCCGGTGAGGAGAACCCCCATTTATAGCACGGGGAGCGGTCGGCCGCGGGCCATCTGTCGAGCCACACCGCCAAGTTGGTCGAGGTGGCTCGCCATGGTGGTGCCGAGCTACCTCTACCACTTTTGAGGCGAGGTACCTACCAAGTTGGCCGAGGTGGCCTACCATTGTGGCCGAGCCACTTCGCCACTTGGTCGAGGTAACTCGCCAAGTTGGCCGAGGCGCCGCTTTTTCCGCCGCTTGGCCGTTTTCCGACTCTTGGCTTTCTCCGACTTAGATTCCATCGTATTTGATTAGGGACTAATTCTTGGTTCGTTCGGTTCAACGGTCTCAAATCGATCGTCCATTCAAGTCCGTTTAAACCGCTTGTGACGTTGTGGGTTCGCCGTCGAAGTTCGCCTTAACGATCCGACGCTCGATCATTCGATGGGTTGTCATTCACGACTTCGCCACGAAGTTGGTTTCGAGATCTTGTAAGTATTTTTCAACGCCTACAACGGTAGTTGGTAAAGGCTAATCAAATCCGTTGAGGGCTGAGGGTTTGCCAAAAATCCTATAAGTATTATGGTTAATTATTTCTGACGAAATAAAAGAATCATAAAAAAAAGGACATATGTGATTAATAAAAGGATGAGGTTACAAATCCTTAAACATCAAATTTATGGGAATGAATCAGTTATGCTTTATCGGTGAAAGTTTGCTGAAGTTCCACTTGAAGCTCAGCCCTGAAGGACTCCTCGCTGCTATTAAGGGCCTTCGCAGCCAACCGCCTTCCGCCGAATTCAAATTTCTGGCGAGAGTCTCTTCTTTGTTGGCCTTCGCCGCTTCAAGATGATCGACTCTCCCTCGCTTGAAGTTCCCTGCTCGAGCTCTACTATCCTCGCTTCTCCAAAGAAATACACAAGACCGAAAATGTCCCACTGAAGATGAAGCTTCAAATGACGCTAGCCTCCAATGATGCACTGGCTCGCCTGATTTGAACTTCGAAGTCCAAGAATAACGCAAGCATCCCGCTAAGCCGTCGAGAGCTGCCTCTGCCTCCTATATAGGGGAGCCCTACGCTTCAAAATCTTGTAGACTTTGGAGCTTAATCGCTAAATGGTCAAATCATCAAACGGCCCGGCAAACTCAATATTCTCCCATGTCGCCTAATCCCACTCCAATCGTGAACACGAGTATAAACTATTTCTAATTCTTAGCGAGAAGTTCACGGAGAATATTACCATATTCTTAAGGATAACTCGATAACCCTCAATTTCCTCCCCTTTGTGGAACCTCAAAGAGGGATAAATTGACTAATTCACAAGGCTCATGTTGGCGGACGGCGTTCTACCTTGAAAGAATTCCTCCCATCAGATCAATGCCGATTCATGCCACGCAAGAAGGCCAATCACCAACAACTGAATTGGGATAAATCCAAGAAGAATTTCTTCCCCAGAGGATAATCGTACTCCAATAAGGAGTAACATAGTAACAATGCCAACCAACGCGTCACAGCCAAGGATTCCCCCAATCAACGGAGGAATCTCGATGGTCAATTGGACGACAATTCACCAACACGAGTCGACAGTAAGGAAACTTAATTAGTTACAGTTTGAAACTCCAACAACGGTCAAGCAATAAATGCTGCACCGTAACACCCCTGGGTATCCTACAAAGCACTGGAGAACCTGAGAGGATTGGAGGAATTAAATACTGGAGCCAATCTCAAAAGAAATTCATCTATCGACTTCTGGTCAAGATCTCAACAACGGTCAGACAAAAAATACAAGACTGCAATACCTTCAAAAATCCTACAAAGCACCGAAAGACCAAGGGAGAGGAGAGATCAAACGCCAAGGTCATTCATAAGTCCCATCACACCAACTAAAGGGTGAAGGGTTTATCACGCCCAAAGCATCCTGTGCTCATCAAGAATCGACCAGACGCTGGAGGGGTATCCAGAGCGCTAAAAATTGCTTATCGCATCTCAACAAGACTCGTAAACGGTGGGTTGACAATCGACGATCCGTCCGACATCTTTAACTCACGACGACGCCGATTACGCGAAAACGCTGTAGAGCGAGTCGACGAGCACATGAAGTGAGTCGGCAAGACGCATAAGCCAATGAAACGACGCGGTCGAAGCTGACTAAACTCAAACGCCGACGAGACTAATCAACCGCATTTAGTCCGTCGATGCAAATGAGCCGCTTGAGCCCCGAAGTTGATCGGCACGACTCAAACACAACGGCGACATCACCGAGCAAAACTAAGCCCGGAAGACCGAAAGAGTCGACGAAAACGACGCCAATCGACGGAGAAACGACGCCGAGACGATCGAAGCGCGGATGCGCACCTCGGCCAACTTGGGTCCGGCACCGCCAAGTGGGCCAAGGTGGCCACTGGTCGGTGCCACTGCCAACTTGGCCGAGGCCGCCACCATGGTTTGAGCCACAACTTGGGTGAGGTGGTTGGCCAAGGGCCCAGCCACTTGGCTCCTGGCCAAGACACTCTATTGTATAAATAGGGGGGGTCTTGTTGATTGAGGGGTGGATTTTGGAAGACTTGGGGGATTTTCTAATATCTGAGAGAGAGCCCTCGCGAGATCTACGACGCACGATTCCGAGCACCGGCGAGCACAAGTCCCGTCGACGTCAGATCTACAAATCGCGAGGTAAGCAAACTCGGGTCGAACTACAGATACCCTCTAGATTAAGCTTCGCCTTAATCTCGTGGATAGCTGCGGATTTCTCCTTGTAGATTTCACCCGCCCTCGATCCTCCTCTCCTTCGCGGAGTGTGATCCCCGGCTTATCCTCTCCTTCGCGGAGTGTGATCCCTCAGCGCTTCGTTTCCTTCGTGAAACGAGCCTCTTCACGTCTGTAGTTCCAAAACCCGGGTTTTCACCAGGATCTGAATTGCGCGGTGGTCCACGGACAAATAAAAGTCCCCAAGACAGCGAAGAACCCACGCAGTTTGTGATCCCGTGATGATAGAGATCCGAGCGTTTGTTCAGGAAAAAGTTGTAATTTTCGTTTTCATTGTACGCCTGAAATAAAAAGGCATTTCTTTTGTTTGAATTTTGTTGTAGGCCAACGAAGCTGTAAACAAGTTCAAAACAAGCAATGAATAACAAACCAACTTTCCCCGCGAACAATTATTTCCTTCGTGAAAGAATTCCCTTTGGACTTGACCCCTCTGGATCAAACCTTGCTTTGATCCTGAAAAGAGTGGTGATTTCGCTTGGTCGATTTCACTCACTTTAGCGATTATTTCCTTCGTGAAACAATCCCATTGATCGTGTAGCCCCCCATCGTGTTGAGGAGATGAGATGAACGGGGGGCAAGGTGGATGATGAGAAGAGGGTGATGTTTGGAGACGAGGAAAGTTGAAGGCCGGGTGTGGGATCTAGATTTGTGGGATCGGTGTGAGGGAACCGAACACAAATTAGATCGATGGAGACCGGCACAAACCTGATGGCGGAACTCATTAAGAAGTTGAACCCGGAGGATGTTTCACGTATGATGCAGTTCATGAGGATGACAGTGGGAGGGGCTCAACAAAGCCACCGCCCAAGAAGGTGGAGCTTCCACCTATCGACGTAAAGCTTGAAGGGCCACCGACATATCCGAAGTTGGTCGCACGGATGAGATATACCCTGCGTGGGAGGAACCCGGAGGGATATCCGACGGAGAAAAGATCGAACCGGGCCGAGGGCTCCACAGAAGAGTTGAGTGGAAGTCCACCATATGTCGGGTATATCCGCTTCACTCTGTAGTCCAAATTCACCGTACCAATGATAGACGGCATTGAAAGGTGCGTGGATGTCCGGGAGAAGCCGAGAAGGACCTATGATGGGGTGGGGAATAACCCGAGGGTATTCCGCATCGAAAAGAAGATCGCCACAAACCGGTGGAGAGAGGATCGCATAAGAGTATGCCACGGAACCGAGTGTTTGTGGTCGATCACGATCACTTTTGTCCTTAGCAAGTTGCAAGGACCCCGAGTGCAAGGAGCAGGCCCTTTACGTAAGAGGACCATGCTATTTCTCGAGGCTTGGCTCCATCATTTGAGCGAGGACGGCGATGCTACTAGCCTGCACGAAGATTCCATCTCTGAGGAGGCGCCTCTGCCATGATACAGAAGAGAGCAGACAAAGGCTGTGTCGGGACAGATAGACTTTGGGAGAAGTCAAGATCGGTGGTCTCAAACCCGCATAACACCAATTCGTAGGGGGAGACAAATGCTTTTAACTACGGAGAGATAGGGTATCCGAGACGATGTGCTCTAAGCCATCCAAGGAAAGGAACCGGGTGGACGTGGACAGTCGGAGGTCGCACGCGGCCGTGGAGGCCGGGCGAGGTGGAAGAGGAGGCCATCGCTAATCTATCGCTGGCGAGGAGGAGGAAGAAGTCGAGATGACTTTTATTGAGGAGGATCGAGCTCTTGGCAAAGACGGAAGGAAACCCAAAGCGACGACGCGGTCCGAGGGTGCATCTACCGCCTCGAGGAGACTATGCCGCTACGCTTCGCGCACACCCAAACAAAGGTATGAACGACACACATGCCCTTGCATCCATGGCTGCCACTAGATTCACAGACTGGATAATGGATTCTGGAGCATCCAGACATGTAACTGGCAATGCCAGTGAGTTCTCGCCTTTACACTCACCGACAGCCGAGAGTATCGGATGCGGATGGTACAACACAGACTATGATCGGTAAGGACACTGTTAATTATACAGGTTCTGTAACACTATCTAATGTTTTGCATGCTCATTCATTTCCTGTTAGCCTGTTATCCATTAGTGCCATTATCCTTCAACTGAAATGTGTTGTTTCTTTCAATATTCCTAAGGTGATCTTTCAGGAGAAGGGGACAGGGCGAAGACTTAGGACTGACACATGGCGTAACGGACTGTGGTACCTGGACCGTGAAGGGATGGGCTCAGCGCTGACATCTATGATTGAGAGGACGGGAGCAGGAGGAACTGAGGTGTGCGCAGAGGATGAGTTAATGCTACATCATAAACGGATGGGACATCCTTCATTTAGTATTCTGGGTAAAATGTATCCAATATTATTTCAGAAAGCAAATCAACAGAAGCTTCAGCAGGATGCTTGTGAGTTTGGGAAGCTTACTAGAAGCTCTTATGTCGGCCTCTGTAATAGGAGTTCTGTAGTTTTGAGGTAATACATTCTGACGTATGGGGACCTTGTCCAATAAATTCTATAAGTGGATGTAAGTATTTTGTTACATTTATTGATTGTTTTTCTAGAGTCACTTGGGTGTACTTGATGAAAAATAAGAATGATGTAGCTGGTTGTTTCAAAGACTTTCATAGGCACATCCAAACTCAGTATGGTGCAGTGGTAAAGGTGTTGAGGTCAGATAATGGGACAGAGTACACCAACAGAATATTTGGAGAGTATCTATCAGCTCAAGGGATACAACACCAGACTATATGTACATACACCCCAGCTCAGAATGGGGTAGCAGAGTGGAAGAATAGACATCTCCTAGAAGTTGCTAGGAGTATGATGATGACAATGAATGTCCCAAAAACGTTGTGGGGACAAGCAGTTTTGACGGCTGCTCACTTAATCAATAAGATGCCTTCGAGTGTATTAAAATGGAAATCTCCGTGTGAGACACTGAAGGGAGATAACGGGGGGACCCTATCATTGAAGGTGTTTGGCTGTGTGTGTTTTGTGAAGGACAACAGGCCATCTGTTGGGAAACTGGACCCAGGACTGTGAAGACGAAGGGGAGGAGGAGGAGACAAGGGGTGCTAGGCCTACACTGTGGGGAGTTATTACATGTGGAGAGTTACGCATATACGTAAGGAGGGAGAAGGCCAGTGGCTACAAGTGTCGAGGTGCCTACAAAGCTGCTGCCCAGCCCCTCGTCTCCGGCCTGCCTAACTCTTGAGAAATCTACACCATCCTCCACTTTAGGTGACATCATTCCTTCATCGCTACCCTCTCGCCCACACCAAGAACTGTAAGGAGGACTACTCGCAGAATGCGTAATCCTCCCAATGATATGGTTGGGATCTTGCTTAATTTATTTCCTATTCTAACATATCCCCTTCACATGGAGCATTCATTGCATCATTAGATTCGTTACTATACCTAACAACCCAGTGTCGCTAAGAAGGATTCAAAGTGGAAGGCGACCATGCACGAGGAGCCGGGGCTTTGAAGAACCACACATGGGAGTTGGTGACACCGCCGCCAGGAAAAGAGTAGTGGGATGCAAATGGGTGTTTACCGTGAAGCGTAATCCGTAAAGACAAAGTTGATGCTGCCAAGCACGCACCGTGGCAAAAGCAATGTCTTATTACCGGCATTGACTACGATGAGACTTTTGCACCAGGGCTAAGATGAGCATCGTTCGATTAATCGATCTCTCAAAGCAAATAGTGGATGGAAACTACACTAACTAGACGCGGAAGAATGCATTTCTTCATGGGGATCTAGTGGAGGAGGTGTATATGGAGATACCACCGCATTTGGCAACGTGACATGGTAAAGTCCAGTCAAGAAGTCTCAGATGGGCTAAAGCAGCCTCCCGAGCATGGTTCGACAGTTCGTGAGGGCTATGGTTGGTATGGGATACAAAGCAGATCAATGCCGATCATACTGTGTTCTTTCGAAGAAGTGGGGGCCACATCACTATGCTTATAGTGTATGTAGATGACATGATCATCACAAGGGATGATGAGAAAGAGATTGCCCAGCTCAAGGTGAGATTGAGCAAAGAATTTGAAGTGAAGGATCTGGGTCAGCTTCGATACTTTCTTGGAATAGAGATAGCTCATGGAGCGGAGGGGATTGTTCTCTCCCAGAGGAAGTATGCACCAATCTTTTGCGAGACAGGAATGTTGGGGTGCAAACCTGCTACTACACCGATCGATCAGAGGTTTAAGCTGACTGCTGAGTCAGGGGAACCAGTTGATCGTGAGAGATATCAGAGGCTGGTTGGTAGGTTGATCTATTTGAGTTACACATGTCCAGATATTTCATTTGCGGTGAGCGTGGTGAGCCGCTACATGCATGACCCGAGAAAGGGTCATATGGATGCGATATCGATCCCGGCATTCAAGGGTGCCTCGCAAAGGGTCGATATTCGTGAGGAGTGACCATGTGAACATTGAGGGCTACTGTGATTCAGATTGGGCTAGCTGCGGAGATGATAGGAGGTCTACCTCAGGGTACTGCATATTTGTAGGAGGCAACTTAGTCTCTTGGAAAAATAAGAAGCAATCTGTGGTGGCAAGATCGGCGGTGAAGCGAGTCTGGAGTGGTGGGGTTCTGAGTTGATGTGGTGAAAAGCATCTTTGGTGGAGCTAAAGCTAGATCAAGGGGCCAAGATTAGGTTGTGGTGCGACAACAAGTCAGCTATCAGTATTGCCAACAACCCAGTGCAGCATGACAGAACCAAGCACATCGAGATTGACTGGTTCTTCATCAAAGAGAAGCTAAACAATGGGCTACTGGAGTTAGGCTATGTTTCAACTAAGGATCAGGCTGCAGACTGCTTGACTAAAAGACTTAGCTCAGTAGACCTAGCTAGAGGGTGTGACAAGATGGGCTTAATAGATATCTTTCGCCCATCTTGAGGAGAAGTGTTGAGAGTTATTTCTTTATGTTAGATAGGAATAGACCCATTTTGTTTAGTCCCACATCGGATAGAGTAGAAGAATGAGACCACTCCTCTTGTATATATAGAGCCCAATACTAATGAATAAAATGACACCTTTCTCTTGATGTACCCTGTTTCTAACATGTAGTTATGAAAATAATTTATATTTACTGCATATTTGTGTTAATCTCTTTGCAACTTCCAGCATGAACATTTTGGATTGGACCATTACAGTTGCTTTTGGATGGAATATGGCAGCGAGGTTTAAACTACACCCTAATTTGATGCTTTCAATGTAATTAAACTCGAGCGGAAAATTAATAATTATATATCTATATATTTTATTTCCAGTGTAAGGATCTCTAATGAACTTGGAGCCGGACATCCAAGAACAGCAAAGTTTTCAGTTGTTGTCGTCGTAATAACTTCATCTCTTGTTGCCGTTATTCTCTCTTTGATCTTGATCATCAGAAGAAAGCAATATCCATCTGTGTTTACTAATAGCAATGAAGTGCAAGAGGTTGTGATTGCGCTCACTTCCATTCTTGTGATCTCAATTATTGTGAACAACGTTCAATCTGTTCTTTCAGGTACACACTTTTCATGAGCAAAACCTGAAAATATTTCTACAATCAGTTTTTAATCTTTGATTAAATTGTTAATACCAATGACAACAGGTGTTGCCGTTGGTGCTGGATGGCAAACATTGGTTGCATATGTAAACATTGGCTCCTACTATGTATTTGGTGTTCCATTAGGGCTTATCCTTGGTTATAAGCTTGACTTTGGAGTTGAGGTAAAAATACAAGAAAATCTCAGTTCTCTTCATGAATTTTAGTCTGATTGCTTATAAATTTTCACTGTATGTGAGTTCAGGACATTTGGTGGGGGATGTTGCTAGGCACTGTGGTTCAAACTTTAATCCTATTTTGGTTGATCTATCGAACAGATTGGGATAAAGAGGTAAAAACATTGTTATTTAGCTTCGATATATGATTACCGTTAATGATTCTTGTTAAGGTCTGATGTGTGCCATTACGCATTGACTACAGGCTTCCATTGCTGAGGAAAGAATAAGGAAATGGGGAGGGGAGCCAGAAGAGAGAAGCAATGGCATTGAATAAAATGAGTAAAATTGTCAAAATAGGGAAAAAGAAAAAATTTCTTGTCTATGTTTCATTTGGCACCAAGCCATAAGGATGTAACTCTTCTATTTCATTTTCCAGTTTTTTTTCGCAATTACATTTGTTAATAAAATGTTGGCCTTGTAGTATTTCTTAATAAATATTTTGGTGTCTCACTGATAAATTAGTTGATTACAAAACTTATGGTTCAATGTATGCAGATAGACCCCTTATAACTCTATTGGTCAGGATAAACACCCAATTGCTAATTTTTTTCTTTACTTTTAAAAGAACCGAGGGGTGTATTCAAACCGGGTTAATACTATAGGGGTTCATTCGCAACAAATAAAGATACAAGGAGTTCATTGGCAACCAATAGAATGGATGGAGATCTATTTGCAGTTGGGAAACGCTACGGGGTGTTTGGTTGCTTGCAACTATAGTTGCAATGCAAGTGTTACTTCCATGCAACTGAGACATTGCAACTCTTCCTACATGCAACTACAATTGCAATTGTTTGATTCAAAATTTAAAATTTCCAACTTGTAGTTTCAAATTGTTTGATTTTACTTGTAACTTTACATATGCAACTTATGTTTTACCATTAATAAATTATTAAAGTTATTAATTCTTTTCACACTTTTAAATATTTTATTTTTTAAAATAGTGATTTTTATTATTAAGTATATTGACTTTTAAATTTTAAAAAATTTCATAAGCTAATATTTTTAAAAATAATATTTTATTAAAAGAATTATTTTTTAAAAAATAAAATAATTTTGTAAACTAATTGTTTTGGTAAATATATAGCTTTGTAAACTAATTTCATCAAAAATAATTCTTTTCCATAATTTTTTGAAATAAAAGTATTTTTAGAAAAAATATTATTTTAGGTTTTTAAAAATAATATTATAACAAAGTATAATAGTATACAAGGAAAAATTTATTTTTAGAAACAAAATACTTTTCAATTTATTTTTTCATATATTTTTAAAATTAGTTTTTCAAGAATTTTTTCAAAAATAATATTAATTCAAAATAGCTTTTAATAAATATTTTTTTAGAGATAATATTTTCAAAAATAATATATTTTAAAAATTTATTTTAAAAATAATATATTTTAAGAAAATATTTTATTTTGAAAAATAATATATTATTTTAAAAATACTATATTATTTTAAGAATTAATATATTATTTTGATGAATAATATATAAGTTTAAAAATAATATATTAGTTTGAAAAATAATATATTATTTTAAAAATAATATATTACTTTAAAAATAATATATTATTAAAATATGTATTATTGTAAAAAAATTTATTATTTCAGAAAATATTATATTTTTCAAAAAAGATTTCTTAAAAATAATACTCTTTGAAAATATTATTTTATGAAAAAATAATATGCTATGAAAAAAATATTTTTAAAAGAATAATATTTTTATTTTTCTAGAATAATAATATTTTTCAAATAATTTTATTTTAAAATATTATTATTATTTTAAAATAATTGTTTTATAAAAATATTTTTAAGATATTACTTTCAGAAAAAATATTTTTAAATAACCTTTTTTTAAAAACTTTTTAAAGAAATTGTTATACTAATATTTTTAAAATATTATTTTAAATCTTTAATGAATTTCTTTTTTAATATTAAGTAATGATTTTGTTTTTAATAAATTTGGGTCAGTTGCAATTAAGTTGCAACTGTGACTTGCGGCCATTTTTGACGTAAGTCAAATGTTGCAACAAAGGGTTGTTTTGCAACTATGGTTACAATTGTAACTGTGAGTTGCAACAAAATAAATATTTGCAACGACTAAAATACCAAATTGGCTTATAAAGTGACACACTTAAACCATTTTGGCCTAAAAAGTGACTCATGCGACATTTTGGCCTATAAAGTTACCATTCGGTGACAAAAAGACATTTCCGACACCAGAACTTCACCTAACGACTAAAAACAAATGGTAAACTGACGTGGCACGTATTTGATGACATGGCAATGGGTAGTTGGCTGAGAAGGGAATCAAATTGGGGTTGAAATTAGGGCTTTTGAAGTGGGAAACTCTAAATTGGATTGATTTTCTAAAATTGGGCAGAAATTGGTCTCATTGCAAGAACCCATGTCGTCTTCAAGCTCCAGTTCACGCTCCAGCAATAGTGATGTGAGGTATGGCCATGGTTTTAACAGATTGTCATGTATACGACGGTGGAATGAAGCTGCTAAGAATTGTGGCGTGAAAATTTGCCAGTGTCGATTGGAGTGCGAGTTATACACGTCTATGACAAATGAGAATCCAGGACGTAGGTTCTATCGTTGCTCAAAGTACAGTGTAAGTTAAAAAAATTCAGTTGCACATTTGAAAATGATTATGAGATTTTTTCCTTCTTTTCTTTGTTATCAGAGGGGCTGTTGTAGGATGTGGGAGTGGTTTGACGCACCTATGTGTCCTACTGCTTTTAAGCTAATTCCATTGCTAAGAGAAAAAATCAGTGAATTGAGGAGCACGTTGAAGATAAATCATGACATAATTGAAGGATGTGAATTGGAGCTAAGGGACTGTCATCATAAAATTGCCAAGATGAAAGAGGAGTTTGATTTGTGTAATGGTGAAACTGAGACATGTTTGCAGGAGATGGTAAAACTAAGAAGTGAAAGATCTTTGATGGAGGATGAAATTTAGTCACTGAACATGAAGATGCAGATGTTGTTTAGGGTTATTTGGTTATTTGCTTTGCTTGCACCGTGCTTAAGTTTTGTATGTTGTTAGAATAGGGTAAGTTATTATGTTATTTGGTGTCATGGGTGTAATGTATTTGTATCTGACTCCTAAGAGAGGAATTTGACTTATGTAATAGATATTTTGATCAAATGAAAGCTTAATATTGATCAGGTTTGTTTGGAAGTATTTATGTGAATATGTGTGAAAGTATTTGGTGTCATGCATGTTTTATTCAAAATCTGGGCATGTACATGCATGTTTTAGTCAAAATCTGGGCATGTACACTATGTACATGCATGTTTTATTCAAAATCTAGGCTTGTACATTATGTTCATCATCAACCTGTCAATAAATTACAATCAGCATGCATAATTGAGAATGTCACATACACATATTATCCAGATTATCATTGCAATAGTGAGAATTCAGTGACATCACCAAAAGTCATGTACATGGATTACTTTCAGCCCCCAAAATATTCTCCCGCATACATAGAAGTTAGACAAAGCTTGCATAATATAATACAATATGTCACTATCTTCCAAAGTTGGTAAAATCACAAGCAACATGCAGTATAACTTTTACACTATCACTTGTGAATCATTTTGTGATGGAGTGTGAATGATTCTGGCAGCTGTTTCAGTTGAAGCTCTATATACCATTTGAGCTTCATCTCCCTGCCATATGCCATAACCTTTAGGTATCCTTGATGCATTGCTTCTACCTCTTCCTCTGCCTCTTATTCCACCCCTTCCTATGACTTGTGAATGACCTTCATCACCATTGCCTCCTACATGTCCTCTTTGTTGTATATTTCTAGTTCTCTTGGCTCTACTCTCTCTTATTAATGCAGCTGGTATTGGGGGATCTTGATTTGTTGTGTTTTCATGTAATTGGCTAATTCTATTTTTTCTTCCTTTTGGTCTTCCAATTCCAGCTGATTGAGTTGAAGCTCCTTCAGTAGCTTGTGATGCCTGAAATGTCAATAAAATGTGCACATATAATACATAATTGACTTATGTAACAATTTCAAAATGTCTAAACCACTTACTTGTGTAGCAGTTTGTCTTGGTATAGGGCAGTTCCTCCTTGTATGTCCAATTTGACCACAGTTAGAGCACTTGGTAGGGACTCATGCTCTTGATGCCTTACCAGATTTCTTTCTTTTTTTATTAGGATCCCTTGTTGGGTTTGGGGCACACAACATACGTTTAGCAATGTTAGGAGGCAAGACCATATTCTCTCCCTCCATATCACAGAATTTACTTCCTTCAACAGGGTTTAATAGTTTATGATAGGTTACCAAATAGGTGTCATATGCATAGTAATCTGACACATAAGCTTCAGGTTGTTTCCTCATGAACAGAAGTGCACTGATAGCATGTACACATGGTACCCCAATCAAATCTCAGACCCTACAAGTGCACGACATATATGCTAAACTCACATCATGGCTGATTCCCCCATGTTTAACTTCAAACCCTCTCTCTTCATCAGTCCCACTCCAATGAATCTCACAATTTTTTTGCTCTTCATATGCCTCTTGTAACTTTTTATATATCCTAGGAGCTATGTTACTTGTTAGGTAAAATTTCTCAAGCAGTTTGAATTTTTGTTGCATCCTATCCATCAAAGCCAATCTTATATCTTCTAGCATGGATACTATTGGCTTATATCTTGCCACCAGAATAAAAGAATTGAAAGTTTCAGCCATGTTATTATCCACCGCATCACATTTGCTATGAGTTTTAAAGTGAGACTTACAGAAAGTGTTAGGATCCCTTGACATGAAATCCTCATATGCTTGATTTGAAATTGATTTAAGGATGTCAGTTTCCTTTGCAAACTCCCCATAGTGGTCACTTTGACACACTTCCAAAATTGCCTTTGAAGTGATCTACCTGTGTGAATCTTCCTCCAATTTGAATAAATGTGCCTAGCACATTGTCTATGCTCAATATCTGGCCACTCCTCATGAATAACTGGTACCAACCCCTACAAAACATGTTAAGACAAGTAGCAACTCAGAACAAGTAAAAAAACAGAACTCAATAATATATAATGTCAGTTAATTAGGTTACCTTTTGTTGATCAGAGATTATAGTCCAACCTTCACCACTACCCATGTGCAAATCAGAAGTTAGCACCCTTAGAAACCACTGCCATGAAGACTTTGTCTCTCACTCTACAACTACCTATGCAATAGGCCACATTTGGTTATTTCCATCTCTACCAATAGCACTCAATAATTGTCCACCACAAGCATGTTTTAAGAAACAACCATCAACACCAAATATTCTCCTACATGTGTGTGCAAATGTAGTCTTCATGATATCAAATGACACATAGAATCTAAGAAAGGTAGCTGGCTGGCCACCCTCTGCATTTATAACCTTTAACACACATGTAGTATTTGGATTAGTCCTACATAACTCTCTCATATATGGTCTCAACAAACCATACTGCTTTTTCATCAAGCCCTCCACAGCATTTAAGGCCCTTTCTTTAGCTCTTTGGCATTTTCTTAAACAAACATTGACCTGATAATTAGCAACCATATCCTCTTTCATATCCACTGGCCTAAACTTTGGATTTCTTAAAATCTTATCAAGATACTCAGGGGCTAACCACACCTCTGTAATTAGCCTATTTTTAAAAGTTCTGCTACACGTGTAATGTAGGTATATGCTTTTAATTTTCCATGATCCCTGATCTTTCCTATTTGGACCTGCATTAATTTGCCAATGACAGTGTGCACATGAGACTGATATTTGCTTATTGTCATTTTTTGCATACACCAAGTCATAATGGTTCTGAAGTGAATAGTTTAGATTTGCCTCTTTCAGTGTGTTCCTAGATGTGAACTTCAACCCCTCTTCAAAGTAAACTGCCATCATGTCATTATCCTCATTGAACCACTTGTAGTTTACCTCCTCCATCCTTTTCCTTTTCTTTTTATTCACAATTTCATCTTCATCACTATCCTCTATGGCTCCCTCATCATCACTGGCTCTTTCTTCAGATTGATACCCCCCTTCATATGATGTCCAAGCATCTGGCCATTTGTTTTTCTTAGGAATAAATCCTTTACCTCTTGTACCTTTGAAGTTCAACCTCTTATCACTGCCTTCTGCTCTTGGTGCATCACTTGACACAGTAGGAGGTGAATTAGGTGCATCAGTTGGTAGGGTAGGTGGTGAATCAGTTTGTGTGTCATTTGGTGCATCACTTATAGCATTTGGTGCATCACTTGACACAGTTGGAGGTGTATTTGGTGCATCAGTTGAAGCAATAGGTGGTGCATCATTTTGTGTCTCAAATGGTGAATCACTTTGTGTCTCATGTGGTGCATCTATTGTCTACCTTGGTGCATTACTACTTTCACATGTAGTGTGCATTTTAACCCTCATGTGAGGACCTTCACCTTTGTTTGATAATAGCACCACAGCTTCAACAGCAATTCTACCCTTTACATCAGCAAAAAGCTTTTTATTTCTTTGCCTTACTTCAAATAACTCATCATTGTCACTATGTAAAGCCTCTTGAACTTGACTATCAAAGGAATCAACTGACTTCTCACTAGCATATCCAGCATTTGCATTCATATTTGTTTCTCCATCTTGATTTTCCTCTGCATTGACTTGAGCACTCACATCAAGTTCATCAACTTCTTCAACCACAGTAGCTTGACCACTTAACTCATCAAACATTGGATTTGAGAAGTCTTTTGGTGGAATAGGATCTGGATTTTCATATGGTGGACTAGGAGATTGCATTTCTTTTTGGGATTTGGGTGGGCTATTTTTTTTTTCTAGGTGTAATCTTTTTCCTTGACACTAGTTTCTTAGTCCTTTTGGGAGTGGTTTGAGTTGGATTAAGATTTTTAGCAGATTCTGCTTGATTTGGGATAGATGATGATGGTTCACCACCACTCTCCAATGGTACGTCCACCTCAACAGGTATATCAACACTGTGATCAACAAATACCTCTACCACCCTATCTTTATTGGCTTGCTCAAGCATTTCAAACAGTTCAACATGTGTCTTTAATTTCCTCAAACCCCCCAGACCTGGTAAGGAATAATACATGAAGAGCACGTTGCTATACCCATAGCTTTCTAGCCCTTGTCTAAGCAGAGGTAGTGAAAATGCATCTTTCTCAATGAATTCAACATTAAAATTTCCTCCAATATAATCGACAGTATCACCCTCACCAAATACTATTTGACCCCCATGTCTAAATTTCACCATGAAAGTCCCACTCATCTGTTGAAAATTGAAAAAAAATTAAAAAAACATGAAAATTACGTTCTAAATGACCAAATGACTTTGCCCTTAAACAAACCCTAACTTCTAAATGGCCAAATGACTTTGCCCTTAAACCTATACACCAACTTTGAGTCTTCATTACACAAAAAATCCCTTAATTACACATAAATCCCAAAAAAAATTGTAAAAAACCGTAAAATTTCATAATTTAAACTCACCTTTGAGGACCACAAAAATGACCCTCACTTCAATTCTACTTCTCTTCGACGTAATGCTCTGAGCCAACTTCGAATCTCTGCTTCATCTTCCTTTCTGACGCAGCTTCGTCTTCTCGATCTCAATTTTGGTTTGAGAATTCGGATTGATTCGGAACTCTCCCCTTCAGTTTTCCCCTATCTCAATTAGGGTAGTTATTATCCTGCCCAACTCTCCTTAATACGTGCCACGTCAGATTACCGTTTGTTTTTGACGATCACATGCGGTCAATTGCATTTTTTTAGCCGTTAGGTAAAGTTCCAGTGTCGGAAATGCCTTTGTGTCGCCGAACTGTAACTTTATAGGCCAAAATATCGCCTGAGTCACTTTTTAGGCCAAAGTGGTTTAAGTGTGTCACTTTATAGGCCAATTTGATATTTTAGCCTATTTGTAACTAGATAAATTTGACCCAGTTGTATGCAACTGAAGTTACAACCACTCTAGTTGCAAGCCACCAAATGCCCCCTACATGAAATTTGTTCAGAATTGCTATTCACCCCATCAAAGCCAGGGGTTAAATATTAGCCAGTCAATTTTCCCCTTCACAAACCGAAGGTTTAAAAAAAATGGAACCCAATCGGAGAGAGCCACTTCTGACCAAAATTCCATCCCCCTCAGCAGCATTCGAGCATCAATTCGGAGAGCTCGGCCACTCTCCCCCAATAAAAAGCGTCGTTGATTTTTGGGGGCAGTTTAAAGGGGAGTCAAAGAAGCTATGGTGCTTGGCCGCTCCCGCCATCTTCACCGGCGCTCTCACAAGACTTCTGCCATCACCGAGGTTCGCCGTACTGCCGACACGCTCGAGCTCGCCGCCATCACCATCGCCAACTCCCTCATATTTGGATTCACATTTGGGATAATGGTATATTATTTTGCAATTTGAGTTTTATTTGTTTTTATGTTATTTATAAGTTGGGTTGGCTATTTTTACCCAATTTAAAAAGAATATATAGAGCATCAAGATACCAAAAATAAACTTTGGGACATCAAAGTTCAAAAGGGTTGCCAAACTTTATGACACCAAAGTGCAAATTATCCTTTTCGATATGTTGGTGTCGCATAATCTTTTTATATTTTCAAATTATTCTTCTAATTCGTTGAAATTGCTGTTGGTGTCGCATAATCTTTTTATATTTTCAAATTATTCTTCTAATTCGTTGAAATTGCTATCTAGTCGCTTAATTCATGTAAGTTGGTCCAGATTACTCCTCACGGTAAACTGTCGTACCAGTTGAGGGGTCTTAAATTTAGTCTCTCTTACCATTAGACCAAAACTCAGAAGTTATGGCGAGGATCGAGGATTGTAGTTTTATATTGATTCTAACACTCGCGAGTTAGCCTTTTAATGGGCCGAATCTCATCCACGCAATGTCAATTTTAGAAATCCGCTTTAATTCGTGGCCGGTGGGATTTGAACCTGGGTTGCTCTGATACCATCTTAAATTTAGTTCCTCTAACCATTACACCAAAACTCCGTAGTTATGGCGAGGATAGAGGATTGTAGTTTTATATTGATTCTAACAAGGGGAATATTCCATTAAACTCAACTCTTTGACATGTGTTCCTGTTAACTTTTTATTTAAGAATATTTTGTTCAAATCCTAACCTATTTTTTTTAAGTCAAAACCAATTTAAAATCCAAACTCAGAACCCGATTCTTCTCTCTCAATAGTCATTTTCTTCGCCTAATCCATTTCCATAAGAGAAAGAGGGGAAATTTATGATTTTCGGAGGAAATGAATGAATTGAGGGTAAAACGCTGTCGTGTTGGATTAATTGGTAACTCGACCAGAGTGAAGGACATGGATAGAAAACTTAATGGCGAGTAACTTATATGAAGTGTATTTATACTGGGAAAGAAACATGATTAATTACAAAACGATGGTCAATTATGATACCTGCTTCACATGGCAAAGCTGTGTCGCTCCCCTGTGGGGAAGTCTGGGTTGGATTCCCATATGCGCCAAAGACACAGTATTGTAGTTGTTGGTGTTGTTATGTACGCCAAAGGCGTATTTTCCTTAAAAAAAACAACCTACTTGAACAGTCCACTATTTAGAATGCATGACGGAATTCAAATATTTTGGGGAAATTTTTTCATAAGAGTACATTAATTAAAGTTATATGTGCATCATTCTAATTTACCAAAGCAAAGACTTTATATCCTCCTTATTGCTCTACTGAATAAACTAATAAATGCACACAGCTAGGGATGGGGAGCGCACTAGAGACGTTATGTGGGCAAGCCTGGGGTGCAGGACAACGCGACATGTTGAACGTGTACCTCCAACGTTCCTGGATCATTCTCATTGCCACTGCCATTCTCCTCACCCCTCTCTTCATCTTCCCTTCCCCGCTCTTGCATTTCATCGGCCAACAAGATAACATTGCCACAACCGCAGGCTTCTTCTCGACATTGATGATCCCCCAACTATTTGCGCTTGCGGTTAGCTTACCGATCTTCAAGTTCTTGCAGGCGCAGAGCGAGATGATGGTGTTGACAAGGTTAGCGGCTGTAGCGTTAGTGTTGCATGTGTTCTTCAGCTGGTTGTTGATGTTGAAATTGGGATGGGGGCTTGTTGGTGCAGCTGTGGTGCTTAATGTGTCATATGTGTTGATAGCTGGTGCACAATTTGTGTACATTGTCGGAGGAGGGTGTAAAGGGACATGGAGCGGGTTTTCGTGGAAGGCTTTTCATAACATATGGACTTCGACTGTCCCTCGCCTCTGCTGTTATGATATGGTAAAGATTGATCATGTTTTCGATTATTAGATTTACAAGAGGGAACCACTACAATCTCGCGAGGTATTTTGGTATGCACATCTTGTTTTATGATGCGTTGAAAGAGTTTGTTCAAAATCTTGTATACACACTAGGTTCAACCTATGCTCTAAAAGGAGGAAAAAGTGAACATTGTAAGCCTTTTCTCACGATAGAAGTGTGCTGATAACTAGGCTGGTACAATTTCATTTCACATAAGCTCTAGATTTTGCAATAACTTCGTTTCCTTTGAGAAAAATTGCCTCCCAATAACATTACTTGTGGCTATCTACTCTTCTCTAGCTCACAAACAAAAAAGAACAACAATAACAATAAAGTCTTTATCTCAAAATTTTGGGGTTGGCGTGAATACTTCTCATCATTTTTCTTTTCCATTATGGTCATCTCATCCGTTAAGTTAGCTATTGGCAATATATTCTTAAGTTACTTTTGAACAAAGTTCTTTTAGGTTTATCTCGAGTCCTCTTTACCCACCACAAACTATCATCTTATCACTTCTCTGACACATGAAAAGAGAGGGGGATTTTTTTTTTCCCTTCTGCTACAATAGTTGACGTATCTTTGAGATATTCTTAATATATCTTGCAATATCTAGAAATCTGGTTCTTATTGAATAGTAGCATGTGTTGCACAAACATCTTGGTTTAATAAACAATGAGATGGCTGTATTGATTGTTCTGGAAATCAAGAATGTACTTTATTTTTTAGTGCATTAATTAAATAGTTAATTAATTATTTTAATGATGTTTAATTATCTGGTTTTCCTCTTGCAGTTTGGAGGAGTGGTACTTCATGATACTGATTCTTTTTGCTGGGTATCTCAAGAATGCTGAGATTTCTGTTGCCGCCTTGTCAATATGGTATACTCAAGACCCCAAAGCTCTAAAAGAACACAGATTGTCATCTAATCTTATGAAAATAATTTATATTTACTGCATATTTTGTGTTCATTTCTTTTGCAACGTGCAGTATGAACATTTTGGTTTGGACTATTATGGTTGCTTTCGGATTTAATGCGGCAACGAGGTTAGCCCACATTATCTTATCTTTCCTACGATGTAAAATGAATTTGAACAGAGATGATATTTGCATTTATTTTCATTGCAGCGTGAGGGTTTCTAATGAACTTGGAGCAGGTCATCCAAGAACAGCAAAGTTTTCAGTAGTTGTGGTCGTACTCACTTCATTTCTTGTCGGTGTCGCCCTCTCTTTGATCATAATCATCACAAGAAAGCAATATCCATCTCTGTTTACGAACAGCAGTGATGTGCAAGAGCTTGTTATTGCACTCACTCCATGGTTTGCGTTTGCAATTACAGTGAACAACATTCAACCTGTTCTTCCAGGTGCGTACTGAAATAATCATCAGTTGAAATTCTGTGACGAAATCTCAACGATTTCTGTAATGAGTTTACAACCTTTGATTAAATGTTAGTATCAATGACAACAGGGGTTGCAATTGGAGCTGGATGGCAAGAGTTGGTTGCATATGTTAATATTTGTTCCTACTATGTATTCGGTGTTCCATTGGGCTTTATCCTTGCCTATAAGTTTAACCTTGGCGTCGAGGTAAAAATACAGGAAAATATCTTCCTTCTTTATTGACCGATAAATAAATTTTAGTTTTATTGTTTAGTTTTATTGCTTATAGTTTTTCAATTTACTTAACTTCAGGGCATTTGGTATGGGATGTTGCTAGGCACTGTGGTTCAAACTTTAATCCTGTTCTGCTTGATCTATCGAACAGATTGGGATAAAGAGGTAAAACACAATGTTATTTAGTTTTGACGTATAATTACCATCAATGATGGTTGTTAATGTCTGATAAGTGCCATTAAACGTCGATTACAGGCTTCAGTTGCTGAGGAGAGAATAAGGAAATGGGGTGGGGAGCCCGAAGCGAGAGAAACGTGATTGAGAAATAATACAAGAAAAAAGAAGAAGAAGAAGAAGAGAAGGAGGTTAAAAAAAAAAAAAGAACAGAAGAAGAACAAGAAGAGGAGGGGAGCTGGAACTATTTTTGCTTGTGTAGTTCCAAATAAACCTAGGCATAGTGATGTTACTCTTGGATTCGGATCCTCTTCACTATCAAAAATGTATTGGAGGGACCACTACATAATCACAACCATTAATTATCTAGTCAGTGGTTGTGATTTTTTCTTTGAGTGCAAATTAGAAATGAGTGCAATACATGGGGGTATGGTGAGTGTTAGATTTAGATTGTATCACAACCGCTATTAAATAATCAACGGTTAAGATTAAAAGTAGTGGTCTCTCCACTACTTTTTCACTACTTTTTTGTAGTGGAGAGGATCCAAATTCGTTACTCTTCTATTTGATAATATTTTTCTTACAATTACATTATTAGTTAATAAAATGTTTGACCTTCTTAGCACATCTTAATAAAGATTGATTTTTCTGAGGAATGGCCCATTATGAGTTTATGGTTTCTGTATGCGAAAATTACAGGATCTTCAGGGCACATGATTTGAGATGTGATACTAAAATAGATGTGAGCTTAAAAATGGATTAATTACAGAAAAACCCCATAAACGTTTGGAGAGTTGCAGTAAACCGGCTGTCAACTTTTTTTTATTCGGCTAAATCCCTTGAACTTTAGAAGTTATTGCACATAACCCCTATGAATTCTTTTATTTTACTAAATCTTAACTGAAAATTTATATTTTAATCCCTATATTAGCACCATCAACTTTAATGTGTCCCTGTTAAGCACATGACAAAAAAGAAGACAAAGAATTCCTTCTTAGTCCCGAAAAATGCCCTTATATTAAAAAGAAAATTTAGGTAATTGTTTGGGACTAAGGAATTATTTTTATCTTTTTGTTTGGCACATGCTTGCCACATGGGACGTTAGAATCGATGATGCTAATTTGGAGATTAAATGAGAAATTTCATGTGAAATTTAGTGAATATAACAATTCATGGGGTTTAAGTGCAACAACTCCTAAAGTTAAGGGGGCTTTAGTGTAATAAAAAAAATTGAGGGGGGTTTAATGCAACTCCCCAAAAGTTAATGCAGGTTTTCTGCAATTATATACGCAGCGAATAACGGTAAACTATCCCACGGCCTTCTATCAACCATCGGATCCCCTTCGGATCTAAATTTCCGATCCCTCGCCCAGGGATCTGACATTGGGTGACGGGTGCATGGGATAGTTTCCGGTGGAGAATTGTCATCCACTGAACTGTCTCCTACATTCAATTTCCCCCGTGACAGTTGAATGGCAATAATTATAAACCTGCCAATTTCCTCAACAAACCAAAGACATGGAGCTCAACCAGAGAGAGCCGCTCCTCAGCAAGGTCTCAGAGGCCTCAACCTTTGTGCCTCAAATCGGAGAGCTTGGTGACTCTCCTCCAATAAAAAGTGTTGGAGATTTTTGGGAGCAGTTCAAAGGAGAGTCAAAGAAGCTATGGTACTTGGCTGCTCCTGCAATCTTCACCATCATTTGCCAGTACTCTCTCAGTGCCATCACTCTGGTTTTCGCCGGCCATGTCGGCACGCTCGAGCTTGCCGCCATCGCCATCGCCAACTCCGTCATATACGGATTCTCAATGGGTTTAATGGTAACATTGCAACTTCTGCTTATTTTTCCGGGTAAATTTTAGCAGACCCTCCTCAATTTTGGGGGTTTTGCAGATAACCGCCGTACCTATTGTAATTTCACGAAACCCCCGAACTTCTTTTATTACAGGAAGATTTTTAACTTAACCCCCTAAAATAACAATGTCATCTCTAACATGTCATGTGCAGAGCATATGACTAAAGAAGACAAAAATACCCCTCAACCGTTAAAACTTTATATGAATAATAAAAAAAAAGATAAAAGGGTGATTCTTTCGGATTGAGGGGGTATTTCGTCTCCCCTTTTTTTTCTTTTTTTCTTTTTTTGTCATGCGAAGGTGCCTAACACCTTAGAATTGATGGTTTTACTTTGGGGGATTAAAGTAAAATCCTTTAAGGCCTTTAGTGTAATAAATGAAGTTCAGGGGGGTTATACGCGAAACTCCTCAATGTCAACTGTCAAGGGGATTATCTGCGGAGCCCATAAAGTTAAGCTTAACCTCTTTTATGTTATCCATATAGATTAGATTTGGTTTTCTTCTGATTTTGAATCACCCTGTGGTTTTTTGAAATCAACACACTTACAAAATCATTTGTAAACCCAAAATAACCAAAATCTGTGTTAATATGCTATAAATTAAGGGGCTGTTTGCTTGTGTGGAAATATAACCGCAATTGTAAATACTACAACCGGATTCATATTTATATTGCGGATCCAAGTCATGAATTGCTCTGATACCTGTAAGTTTCCCGCCACCACGCCCGAACTCCGAAGTTGTTGTGAGGGTTATCAGATATAGTTTTATACTCTTAAAACAATTTTCCAAAGCTAATGAAGACTTTTTTGTCCTTCTCATTGGCACTGTTTAATATAACAATAATATCTCATGATCGACTGAAGGAATCAATGAATATATACAGCTAGGGATGGGGAGTGCAGTAGAAACACTATGTGGGCAAGCTTGGGGCGCAGGACATTATGATATGTTGGGAGTGTATCTCCAGCGCTCCTGGGTCATTCTCATTGCCACTGCCATCCTCCTCACCCCTGTCTACATCTTCGTTGGTCCTCTTCTGTGTCTCATTGGCCAACAGGACAACATCGCTGCAGTCGCAGGGAGATTCTCGATATGGACAATCCCCCAACTCTATGCGTTCGCGGTGAGCTTTCCGATCATCAGGTTCCTTCAGGCGCAGAGCAAGATGATGGTGTTGACATGGATAGCGGCCGTAGCGCTAGTGTTCCACATGTTCTTTAGCTGGTTGTTGATGCTGAGGTTGGGATGGGGGCTTTTTGGTGCAGCCGTGGTGCTTAATGTGTCTACTGTGTTCATAGCGGGTGCACAGTTTGTGTATGTTGTTGGAGGAGGGTGTAGAGAGGCATGGAATGGATTCTCGTGGAAGGCTTTTTATAGTATATTTGGTTTCCTTCGCCTCTCCCTTGCCTCTGCTGTTATGCTATGGTAAGATTAATCATATATTTCGGTACATATATCAGCTTAATAATAGTAATTGTAGCAAGAGCAATATATAGTTATAACCCTCAACCACCACCACAATTTGGAGTTTTAGTATAGTGGCAGAGACTTTAAGATGGTATTCGAGCAACCCATGTTCGAATTCCACTTTTCACGAATTAAATGCGGATCAAAATAATTGACACCGCTACGTGAGTTTTAGTTTAATCCTATAAAAGGAAACTGTTTAATCCTATAAAAGGAAACTCAACCTACAGGGTCATTTTAGATTATAAAATTGTAACCCTCAACACTTGCTACAATTTCGGAGCATACTGGTTTGCAAAGTTTTGGTGTGGTGGCATCTATCATAAAAAGATTTTTTTTGGGGGCAATATTTGAACCAATTTGTCTCTTATATTGAAAGGTATTGAACCAATTTCTCTCTTATATTGAAAGGTAATGTTTATTTTTCTTATTCAATTACTAATGTTTTTCTTAGTTTTTTAAAGAAAGTAGCCACCTGACAACATGACTTGTACCAAACTTATATTCTCTTATCTCACTTGCAAAAGAAAAAAGATTTATCTTCGCTTAACACAAGAGATAAGGCTTATCTGCCAGATACTTCTTAATATCCAGGCACAAACATGGTTTAACAACTAATGAGCTGGTTCTATTAATTATTCTGGAATTTGATTCATGTAATTTTTGAGTGTATAATTAACTAGTTAGTTAATTATTTTAATAAGTTTTAATTATCTATTTATTTATTTATTTATTGCTCTTGCAGCTTGGAGGAGTGGTACTTCATGGTACTGATTCTTTTTGCTGGGTATCTCAAGAATGCTGAAATATCTGTTGATGCTTTGTCCATATGGTACGCCGTACATCCAAGTTCCAAAAGTTCTAAACCACGCACTTAGCTTGCCGAATTATGTAGTTATGAAAATAATTTATATTTACTGCATATTTGTGTTAATCTCTTTGCAACTTCCAGCATGAACATTTTGGATTGGACTATTACAGTTGCTATTGGATGGAATATGGCAGCGAGGTTTAAACTACACCCTAATTTGATGCTTTCAATGTAATTAAACTCGAGCGGAAAATTGATAATTAATATATCTATATGTTTTATTTGCAGTGTAAGGATTTCTAATGAACTTGGAGCCGGACATCCAAGAACAGCAAAGTTTTCAGTTGTTGTCGTCGTAATAACTTCATCTCTTGTTGCCGTTTTTCTCTCTTTGATCTTGATCATCACAAGAAAGCAATATCCATCTGTGTTTACTAATAGCAACGAAGTGCAAGAGGTTGTGATTGCTCTCACTCCTATTCTTGTGATCTCAATTATTGTGAACAACGTTCAACCTGTTCTTTCAGGTACACACTTTTCATGAGCAAAACCTGAAAATATTTCTATAATGAGTTTTTAATCTTTGATTAAATTGTTAATATCAATGACAACAGGGGTTGCCATTGGTGCTGGATGGCAAACATTGGTTGCATATGTTAACATTGGCTCCTACTATGTATTTGGTGTTCCATTAGGGCTTATCCTTGGTTATAAGCTTGACTTTGAAGTAGAGGTAAAAATACAAGAAAATCTCAATTCTCTTCATGAATTTTAGTCTGATTGCTTATAAATTTTCACAGTATGTGATTTTCAGGGCATTTGGTGGGGGATGTTGCTAGGCACTGTGGTTCAAACTTTAATCCTATTTTGGTTGATATATCGAACAGATTGGGATAAAGAGGTAAAAACATTGTCATTTAGGTTCGATATATGATTACCGTTAATGATTCTTGTTAAGGTCTGATGAGTGCCATTACACATTGATTACAGGCTTCCGTTGCTGAGGAAAGAATAAGGAAATGGGGAGGGGATCCAGAAGAGAGAAGCAATGTCATTGAATAAAATGAGTAAAATTGCCGAAATAGGGAAAAAGAAAAATTTCTTATATATGTTCATTGGCACCAAGCCATAGGGATGTAACTCTTCTATTTCATTTCCTTTTTGTTCGCAATTACATTTGTTAATTAAATGATGGCCTTCTAGTATTTCTTAATAAAATTTTTGGTGTATCACTGATAAATTTGTTGATTACAAACTTATGGTTCAATGTATGCAAGAGATTAAAAGAGCTCCATATTGAAATTGTTTTTATTCCTTGTATAGCTTCATGTAGCTGGATATTATTATAGAGATCTATCATGATAAGGAGATTAAGTTTCATTACAATGAGGAGTTTGTATCTTATTTGATTCTAAGTTACGAAGTTATAGATCAAACAAATGTATTTTCAAATTCAATAGCTCTATTTGCTGTTACAACTCTATTTCCATCCAACCAAATGGCCCTTAGATGTCACACAAAGGAAGTGGAAAAGCATGAATGTATACAATTACAGAGATAAGTTAAATCTCACGAAAATCTCCCTAAACTTTGGTGTGAATTGCACGGAACCTGTTCGAACTGGAAAAATTAGAGAAAACCTCCTAAATTTTGAGAAGTTTGGAAAAAAATCAATCTCCACTTTCGAAATTTTAAAAAAAATAATCCTCCTCTCTTAGTAAAATTATATATAAAAAATATTCTTATCCAATTCTTTTCCTATTTCTCTTTGTTCTCTCTTCCCCGACAAATCCTAGAACGGAAGTTCTCTCGAAATTCAAGTGAAACTTTTTTGAAAGTATTTTAAACTTCGCGAAGCTCCCAAAGTTTACAGAGATTTCCTCTAATTTTTATAGTTTAGAAGGGTTTATGCAAATCACGAAAAGTCAGGGGGGGATATCTGAAATTTACCAATGCAAAATACTTGAGCTGACAAAAGTTTCACGGGTCGGATAAGAGTTACCAAATCGAGTCCGGATCCGATTCCATCACCAAATAAAAACAGGGTATAGAAAATAAAAAAAACCCAAAAAATACCTATTTTATTATACCATCTCAGATCCAGCGAGCTCCTCTTTCCTCTCCCCCTCTCCATTTCTCTCATAATATTGGACCCTCGTCTTCAGATCTCGATTCAATTAGGGTTTCTCGTTGGATCTGATCTCGCAGTCGAAGGAATCTCGCGCGAAGGAGAGGAGACCAGCAGCAATGAATCCCTTCAGCTCGGGCACTCGCTTGAGGTAAGCCCTCGCCCTTCAAAGCTCTCGATCGGATCCGCTGATTTCATCGGATAGAAATTCGCCCGCCATAATTTTGTTGATTTCATCATTTGAATCGCCCTAGCTTGAAACCAGAGGAAACTGAAACTGATTCCGTAGTAGTTCGATTGAATTATCACCATTTCTTCAGAAAACTATGTAATTTATGCACATGATGGAATCTTATTGGTATGAGTATGGGGAAATTTGAAGCTTCTCCATTTGGATCAAGAGTATTAATGCATGAAATGAGTCAGTTTGATTGACTATCGGTTCCTTAATCTTTTTAATTCCAAATTTAGCACTATCAAAATTTTCTACTTAAAACCATGTAATTTTCTCCTCAGTTAGTCGTTTTAGTCAATGTTAATGGAAAAACAACTTAAAATCCTGGAGAAATTATCAAAATTATTTGTAGTATAGCAACTAGAATACTATTTCATATTTTTTCAATGTAGGATTAACAATAACTTTGCTAAGCTTGCTAACATGGTTAATTACTCTAATCTTCCTTCAAGCTTGAGCATGTTTATCAATCTTGCTCAGTTTGATACACATAACAGAAAATCTGTAAAAGCTTAAAACTTAGTAAATACATCTGTAAGGAGTGTAAATCTTCTTGATTGTAGCATTCTCAAGAGCAAAATGACAATCCATCTTTGAATGTTTGGTTCCCTTGTGAAAGAGAGGCCTGCTAGCATTGAATTGGAAGACTCATTGTCATAGTACATAGGTAGACAACCAGTACTTTACTCCAAATTCTACCATCAAAGTTTTGACCAAAAATATCTCACAATTTGTATGCGCTATAGCCACATACTCCATCTTTTCACTAGACCTCTCTGCTACAATATTTTTCTTGTGTTTCTAAGTAATCAAGTTGCCATTGACGTATATTATTATATACAATACCTACAACTTGACATCTATCCTTTTTGATCCAACATAGTATGCTTCAGAGTAGGCCTCTATCCCTTAACATATAGCAAAATCTTTAGGGTTGCCTTTTAGTGACGCTTTTTGGATTTCTCCATGAATTGACTAACCAACCCCACAACTAAGGATATGTCTAATCCAGTAATAGTCAAATAATAGCTTTCCAACTAGTCGCCTATATTGAAGCTTGTCCTCTATTGTTCACCATTAACATAAATCAGTATTCTGCTCTAAGATGTGTTACTAGGGTTTGTGCCAAGTATAGTTGCTACCTGCAATAAATACATAGCTCGCTAACTCTAGGAGAGAACAATCTCTTTCTCGTTATGGACAACATTTATATCCAAGAACAAGAAGTAGCAAGAATGTCTCATGTCCTTAATAACAACATGCTTTATGAGATAGTCTTTTGTTTCCTCAATTCCTATAGTGACACTACCTAGTAGTGAAATATCATCCCCATACCCGTAATATACTTGAGAACATCTGATTCAAAAGTCCAGTAATCATACGGCTAAAATTTTCAAACCAACATGATGACTATTTGAAACCATTAATTACCTTTAACTTACATACTTGGAGTCTCTCCTTGAGCAACAAACCCAGAGGTTGCTCCATGTACACATCCTTAATTTTGAAGATATTGTATGATATACTTGTAGATAATATAGTTAGATATTCAGTTAGATATTTGATACTATCTTTAGAGATTTGACTGATATTTTCCATCTCTAGTAACCTCCCTATATATACACATGTGTATTGATTAATGAAATATACAGAAACTTATCATTCTCCAAATAATATGGTATTAGAGCCTTGAAACCTTAGTAGCCGTCAGTCCTCTTTCCAGCCATCCTCAACCAGTTTTCTGGCCATCTTCAACCAGTTTTCCGGGACGCCGATTTTCAGATTTCTTGTGCATCGTTCGTCGTCGCTGAGCACTCTCTCACCAGGCATATATTTCTGAGCTTCTTCAGAAAGCGGGCCTCTCTAATGCCAAACCGGTCACCACTCCACTCTCTACATCCATGGTTCTCACCAAACTCTCTGGTACTCTATTCCTCGACCCGACCAAGTACCGACAGATTGTGGGCGCCCTTCAGTATATCACTCTGACTCGACCGGATTTATCCTATGCGGTCAATAAGGTCTGTCAGTCTCCAAATAATACTTAATAAGATCACAGTAGAGGCAGACATTCTTCACATCAAGTTGAAAGATCAAACCATCATTATTCACTGTCAAAAAAGACAAGGAGCATGACTGCCTCTACTGTGAATAATATTGACTATCAGAATAGTTAGGATGTTAGAGAAGTTAGTCTTTTATGGCTCCGATGTGAGACTGAAACTAACTTCTCTAACATCCTAACTACTCTAATAGTCAATATTAGTCTGTATTATCTATATTGCCTAAGCTTGACTGTATAATCTGATACAACATAGTCGTTACGTATCGGCATGGAACGATACTTCATATTTGGTGGTGAAATTAATATTGTAGATATGTCAGATGACTTTCAAAAGACTCGAATATTGCTATTATCTATCATTAGGATCTAGCATCAAACGTCGATTAATTTTATAATAGGTTAATAGCTGATCCAACCATTCTACATTTGATTGCTGCGAAAATAACCCATCGGCAATTATTTTTCTTCCACAGGCCCCTTAATTGTATCTGAGAATCAGCAAGTCATCTTGTTAGAATTAATATAAAACTATTATCCTCGACCCTCACCATAACTTCGGAGTTTTAATGTAATGGCTAGAGTGACTAAATTTAAGATGATATCAAAGCAATCCAGGTTCAAATCCCACCGACCACGAATTTTAAGCGGATTTTTTAAAAATTAACACCGCTGCGTGAGTCCAGGTTTCAGCTCATAAAAAAAGGGCGTTCAACATGTCCCCCTCTGAATTCTGTAATTGTATGTTACCCTCTTCCATATGATCAATTTTAAGTTTTATGATGCAGGGATATGATTCGTGCTATACGTGCATGCAAAACCGCCAGAGAACGTCTTTGTTGTCGAAAAGAGCGCGTACCATATGCGCTGCCGCTGAAAATGATCAAGATTACGGGCATCGTAACCTGGCAAAACTCATGTTCATTCACATGCTTGGTTATCCTACTCATTTTGGTCAAATGGAATGTCTTAAGTTAATTATGAATAGAACCCCTGTAGATCTATTTATTGCGAATAGACCCTTGTAGTTCTATTTGTTGCAAACAAACCATCTGCGTGAATAATTTTTTACTCTTAACATCATTAAAAATAATAGTGGAGGCAGATAGACCCCTTATAACTCTATTGATCAGGATAAACACCCAATTGCTAATTTTTTAACTTTTAAAAGAGCTGAGGGGTTGTATTCAAACCTGGGTTAATACTATAGGGGGTTCATTCACAACAAATAAAGCTACAAGGAGTTTATTGGCAACAAATAGAACGGATGGAGATCTATATGTAGTTGGGAAACACGACATGAAATTTGTTCAGAATTACTATTCACCCCATCAAAGCCAGGGGTTAAATATTAGCCAGCCAATTTTCCCCTTTACAAACCGAAGGTTTTAAAAAAAGAAAATGGAACCCAATCGGGGAGAGCGACTTCTGACCAAAATCCCATCCCCCTCAACAGCATTCGAGCATCAATTCGGAGAGCTCGGCGACTCTCCCCCAATAAAAAGCATCGGAGATTTTTGAGAGCAGTTTAAAGCGGAGTCAAAGAAGCTATGGTGCTTGGCCGCTCCCGCCATCTTCACCGGCGTCTGTCAGTACTCCCTCGGTGCCATCACCAAGGTCTTAACCGGCCGCGTCGGCACGCTCGAGCTCGTTGCCATCACCATCGCCAACTCCCTCATATTTGGATTCACATTTGGGATAATGGTATATTATTTTGCAATTTGAGTTTTATTATTATTTTTTATGTTATTTAAAAGTTGGGTTGGCTATTTTTACCTAATTTCAAAAGAATATTTAGAGCATCGAGATACCAAAAATAAACTTTGGGACATCAAAGTTCAGAAGGGTTGCCAAACTTTATGACACCAAAGTGCAAATTATCCTTTTCGATATGTTGGTGTCGCATAATCTTTTTATATTTTCAAATTATTCTTCTAATTCGTTGAAATTGCTGTCTAGTCCCTTAATTCATTGAAATTATTGTTATGTACGCCAAAGGCGTATTTTCCTTTAAAAAAAACAACCTACTTGAACAGTCCACTATTTAGAATGCATGACGGAATTCAAATATTTTGGGGCAAAATTTTCATGAGAGTACATTGATTAAAGTTATATGTGCATCATTCTTATTTACCAAAGCAAAGACTTTATACCCTCCTTATTGCTCTACTGAATAAACTAATAAATGCACACAGCTAGGGATGGGGAGCGCACTAGAGACGTTATGTGGGCAAGCCTGGGGTGCAGGACAACGCGACATGTTGAACGTGTACCTCCAACGTTCCTGGATCATTCTCATTGTCACTGCCATTCTCCTCACCCCTCTCTTCGTCTTCCTTGCCCCGCTCTTGCGTCTCATCGGCCAACAAGATAAAATTGCCACAACCGCAGGCTTCTTCTCGACATTGATGATCCCCCAACTATTTGCACTTGCGGTTAGCTTACCGATCTTCAAGTTCTTGCAGGCGCAGAGTGAGATGATGGTGTTGACATGGATAGCTGCTGTAGCGTTAGTGTTGCATGTGTCCTTCAGCTGGTTGTTGATGTTGAAATTGGGATGGGGGCTTGTTGGTGCAGCTGTGGTGCTTAATGTGTCTTATGTGTTGATAGCTGGTGCACAATTTGTGTACGTTATTGGAGGAGGGTGTAAAGGGACATGGAGCGGGTTTTTGTGGAAGGCTTTTCATAACATATGGACTTTCCTTCGCCTGTCCCTCGCCTCTGCTGTTATGATATGGTAAATATTGATCATGTTTTCGATTATTAGATTTACAAGAGGGAACCACTAAAATATCGTGAGGTATTTTGGTATGCACATCGTTCTTTATGATGTGTTGAAAGAGTTTGTTCAAAATCTTGTATACACACTAGGTTCAACCTATGCTCTGAAAGGAGGGAAAAGTGACCATTGTAAGCCTTTTCTCACCATAGAAGTGAGCTGATAACTAGGCTGGTACAATTTTATTTCACATAAGCTCTGGATTTTGCAATAACTTCTTTTCCTTTGAGAAAAATTGCCTCCCAATAACATTACCTATAGCTATCTACTCTTCTCTCGCTCACAAACAAAAAAAGAACAACAATAACAATAAAGTCTTTATCTCAAAATTTTGGGGTCGGCATGAATACTTCTCATCATTTTTTTTGTCCATTATGGTCATCTCATCCGTTAAGTTAGCTATTGGCAATATATTCTTAAATTACTTTGTACAAAGTTCTTTTAGGTTTATCTTGAGCCCTCTTTACCCCCACAAACTATCATCTTATCACTTCTCTGACACATGAAAAGAGAGGGGGTTTTTTTTATTTTTTCCTTCTGTTACAATAGTTGACGTCTCTTTGAGATATTCTTAATATATCTAGCAATATTCTAGAAATCTGGTTCTTATTGAATAGGAACATGTGTTGCACAAACATCTTGGTTTAATAAACAATGAGATGGCTGTATTGATTGTTCTGGAAATCAAGAATGCACTTTATTTTTAGTGCATTAATTAAATAGTTAATTAATTATTTGAATGATGTTTAATTATCTGGTTTTCCTCTTGAAGTTTGGAGTGGTACTTCATGATACTGATTCTTTTTGCTGGGTATCTCAAGAATGCTGAGATTTCTGTTGCCGCCTTGTCAATATGGTATACTCAAGACCCCAAAGCTCTAAAAGAACACAGATTGTCATCTAATCTTATGAAAATAATTTATATTTACTGCTTATTTTGTGTTCATTTCTTTTGCAACATGCAGTATGAACATTTTGGTTTGGACTATTATGGTTGCTTTCGGATTTAATGCTGCAACAAGGTTAGCCCACACTATCTTATCTTTCCTACGATGTAAAATGAATTCGAACAGAGATGATATTTGCATTTATTTTCATTGCAGCGTGAGGGTTTCTAATGAACTTGGAGCAGGTCATCCAAGAACAGCAAAGTTTTCAGTAGTTGTGGTCGTAGTCACTTCATTTCTTGTCGGTGTCGCCCTCTCTTTGATCCTAATCATCACAAGAAAGCAATATCCATCTCTGTTAACTAACAGCAGTGATGTGCAAGAGCTTGTTATTGCACTCACTCCACTGCTTGCGTTTGCAATTACAGTGAACAACATTCAACCTGTTCTTTCAGGTGCGTACTTAAATAATCATCAGTTGAAATTTTGTGACGAATTCTCAACGATTTCTATAATGAGTTTACAACCTTTGATTAAATGTTAGTATCAATGACAACAGGGGTTGCAATTGGAGCTGGATGGCAAGAGTTGGTTGCATATGTTAATATTTGTTCCTACTATGTATTCGGTGTTCCATTGGGCTTTATCCTTGCCTATAAGTTTGACCTTGGCGTCGAGGTAAAAATACAGGAAAATATCTTCCTTCTTTATTGACCGATAAATAAATTTTAGTTGTATTGCTCATAGTTTTTCAATTTACTTAACTTCAGGGCATTTGGTATGGGATGTTGCTAGGCACTGTGGTTCAAACTTTAATCCTGTTTTGGTTGATCTATCGAACAGATTGGGATGAAGAGGTAAAACACAATGTTTTTTAGTTTTGACGTATGATTACCATCAATGATGGTTGTTAATGTCTGATAAGTGCCATTAAACATCGATTACAGGCTTCAGTTGCTGAGGAGAGAATAAGGAAATGGGGAGGGGAGCCCGAAGCGAGCGAAACGTGATTGAGAAATAATACAAGAAAAAAGAAGAAGAAGAAGAAGAGAAGGAGGTTAAAAAACAGAAGAACAAGAAGAAAAAGAAGAGGAGGAGGAGTTGGAACTATATTTACTTGTGTAGTTCCTATTAAACCTAGGCATAGTGATGTTACTCTTCTATTTGATATTTTTATAGTGATGTTACTCTTCTATTTGATATTTTTTCTTACAATTACATTATTATAGTTAATAAAACGTTTGACCTTCTTAGCACATCTTAATAAAGATTGATTTTCCTGAGGAATGACCCATTATGAATTTATGGTTTCTGTATGCGATGATTTGAGGTGTGATACTAAAATATATGTGAGCTTAAAAATGGATTAATTACAGAAAAACCCCCATAAACTTTTGGAGAGTTGCAGTAAACCCCCTGTCAACTTTTTTTTATTAGACTAAGCATCCCTGAACTTTAGAAGTTATTGCACATAACCCCTATGAATTCTTTTATTTCACTAAATCTTACCTGAAAATTTATATTTTAATCACTATACTAGCATCATCAACTTTAATGTGTCCCTGTTAAGCACATGACAAAAAAAAAGAAGACAAAAAATTCCTTCTTAGTCCTAAAAAACGCCCTTATATTAAAAAGAAAATTTAGGTAATTGTTTGGGACTAGGGAATTATTTTTATATATTTTTTTGGCACATGCTTGCCACATGGGACGTTAGAATCGATGATGCTAATTTGGAGATTAAATGAGAAATTTCATGTGAAATTTAGTGAATATAACAATTCATGGGGTTTAAGTGCAACAACTCCTAAAGTTAAGGGGGCTTTAGTGTAATAAAAGAAGTTGAGGGGGGTTTAATGCAACTCCCCAAAAGTTCATGCAGGTTTTCTGCAATTATAGACAGGCAGTGGACATTAATTGTTGGCAAAGATCATCCACTGAGCTGTCTCCTACATTCAATTTCCCCCGTGACAGTTGAGTGGCAATTATTATAAACCTGCCAATTTCCTCAACAAACCAAAGACATGGAGCTCAACCAGAGAGAGCCGCTCCTCAGAAAGGTCTCAGAGGCCTCAACCTTTGTGCCTCAAATCGGAGAGCTTGGTGACTCTCCTCCAATAAAAAGTGTTGGAGATTTTTGGGAGCAGTTCAAAGTAGAGTCAAAGAAGCTATGGTACTTGGCTGCTCCTGCAATCTTCGCCTTCATTTGCCAGTACTCTCTCAGTGCCATCACTCTGGTTTTCGCCGGCCATGTCGGCACGCTCGAGCTTGCCGCCATCTCCATCGCCAACTCCGTCATATACGGATTCTCAATGGGTTTAATGGTAAAATTGCAACTTTGGCTTATTTTTCAGGGTAAATTTTAGAAAACCCTCCTCAATTTTGGGGGTTTTGCAGATAACCGCCGTACCTATTGTAATTTCACGAAACCCCCGAACTTCTTTTATTACAGGAAGATTTTTAACTTAACCCCTTAAAATAACAACGTCATCTCTGACATGTCATGTGCAGAGCATATGACTAAAGAAGACGAAAATACCCCTCAACCATTAAAACTTTATATGAATAATAAAAAAAGATAAAAGGGTGATTCTTTAGGATTGAGGGGGTATTTCGTCTCCCCTTTTTTTTCTTTTTTTCTTTTTTTGTCATGCGAAGGTGCCTAACACCTTAGAATTGATGGTTTTACTATGGGGGATTAAAGTAAAATCCTTGAAGGCCTTTAGTGTAATAAATGAAGTTCAGGGGATATACGCGAAACTCCTCAATGTCAACTGTCAAGGGGGTTATCTGCCCATAAATTTAAGCTTTATGAAATTAACCTCTTTTATGTTATCCATATAGATTAGATTTGGTTTTCTTCTGATTTGGAATCACCCCGTTGTTTTTTGAAATCAACACACTTACAAAATCATTTGTAAACCCAAAATAACCAAAATCTGTGTTAATATGCTATAAATTAAGGGGCTGTTTGGTTGTGTGGAAATATAACTGCAATTGTAAATACTGCAACCGGATTCATATTTATATTGCGGATCCAAGTCATGAATTGCTCTGATACCTGTGAGTTTCCCGCCACCACGCCCAAACTCCGAAGTTGTTGTGAGGGTTATCAGATATAGTTTTATACTCTAAAAACAATTTTCCAAAGCTAATGAAGACTTTTTTATCCTTCTCATTGGCACTGTTTAATATAACAATAATATCTCATGATCTACTGAAGGAATCAATGAATATATACAGCTAGGGATGGGGAGTGCAGTTGAAACACTATGTGGGCAAGCTTGGGGCGCAGGACATTATGATATGTTGGGAGTGTATCTCCAGCGCTCCTGGATCATTCTCATTGCCACTGCCATCCTCCTCACCCCTGTCTACATCTTCGTTGGTCCCCTTCTGCGTCTCATTGGTCAACAGGACAACATCGCTGCAGTCGCAGGGAGATTCTCGATATGGACAATCCCCCAACTCTATGCGTTCGCGGTGAGCTTTCCGGTCATCAGGTTCCTTCAGGCGCAGAGCAAGATGATGGTGTTGACATGGATAGCGGCCGTAGCGCTAGTGTTCCACATGTTCTTTAGCTGGTTGTTGATGCTGAGGTTGGGATGGGGGCTTTTTGGTGCAGCCGTGGTGCTTAATGTGTCTATTGTGTTCATAGCGGGTGCACAGTTTGTGTATGTTGTTGGAGGAGGGTGTAGAGAGGCATGGAATGGATTCTCGTGGAAGGCTTTTTATAGTATATTTGGTTTCCTTCGCCTCTCCCTTGCCTCTGCTGTTATGCTATGGTAAGATTAATCATATATTTCGGTACATATATCAGCTTAATAATAGTAATTGTAGCAAGAGCAATATATAGTTATAACCTTCAACCACCACCACAATTTGGAGTTTTAGTATAGTGGCAGAGACTTTAAGATGGTATTCGAGCAACCCATGTTCGAATCCCACTTTTCACGAATTAAATGCGGATCAAAATAATTGACACCGCTACGTGAGTTTTAGTTTAATCCTATAAAAGGAAACTGTTTAATCCTATAAAAGGAAACTCAACCTACTGGGTCATTTTAGATTATAAAATTGTAACCCTCAACACTTGCTACAATTTCGGAGCATACTGGTTTGCAAAGTTTTGGTGTGGTGGCATCTATCATAAAAAGATTTTTTTTGGGGCAATATTTGAACCAATTTGTCTCTTATATTGAAAGGTATTGAACCAATTTCTCTCTTATATTGAAAGGTAATGTTTATTTTTCTTATTCAATTACTAATGTTTTTTCTTAGTTTTTTTAAAGAAAGTAGCCACCTGACAACATGACTTGTACCAAACTTATATTCTCTTATCTCACTTGCAAAAAGAAAAAAAGATTTATCTTCGCTTAACACAAGAGATAAGGCTTATCTGCCAGATACTTTTTAATATCCAGGCACAAACATGGTTTAACAACTAATGAGCTGGTTCTATTAATTATTCTGGAATTTGATTCATGTAATTTTGATTGTATAATTAACTAGTTAGTTAATTATTTTAATAAGTTTTAATTATCTATTTATTTATTTATTTATTGCTCTTGCAGCTTGGAGGAGTGGTACTTCATGGTACTGATTCTTTTTGCTGGGTATCTCAAGAATGCTGAAATATCTGTTGATGCTTTGTCCATATGGTACGCCGTACATCCAAGTTCCAAAAGTTCTAAACCACACACTTAGCTTGCCGAATTATGTAGTTATGAAAATAATTTATATTTACTGCATATTTGTGTTAATCTCTTTGCAACTTCCAGCATGAACATTTTGAATTGGACTATTACAGTTGCTTTTGGATGGAATATGGCAACGAGGTTTAAACTACACCCTAATTTGATGCTTTCAATGTAATTAAACTCGGCGGAAAATTGATAATTATATATCTATATGTTTTATTTGCAGTGTAAGGATTTCTAATGAACTTGGAGCCGGACATCCAAGAACAGCAAAGTTTTCAGTTGTTGTCGTCGTAATAACTTCATCTCTTGTTGCCATTATTCTCTCTTTGATCTTGATCATCACAAGAAAGCAATATCCATCTGTGTTTACTAATAGCAACGAAGTGCAAGAGGTTGTGATTGCGCTCACTCCCATTCTTGTGATCTCAATTATTGTGAACAACGTTCAACCTGTTCTTTCAGGTACATACTTTTCATGAGCAAAACCTGAAAATATTTCTACAATCAGTTTTTAATCTTTGATTAAATTGTTAATACCAATGACAACAGGGGTTGCCATTGGTGCTGGATGGCAAACATTGGTTGCATATGTAAACATTGGCTCCTACTATGTATTTGGTGTTCCATTGGGGCTTATCCTTGGTTATAAGCTTGACTTTGGAGTAGAGGTAAAAATACAAGAAAATCTCAGTTCTCTTCATGAATTTTAGTCTGATTGCTTATAATTTTTCACTGTATGTGATTTCAGGGCATTTGGTGGGGGATGTTGCTAGGCACTGTGGTTCAAACGTTAATCCTATTTTGGTTGATCTATCGAACAGATTGGGATAAAGAGGTAAAAACATTGTTATTTAGTTTCGATATATGATTACCGTTAACGATTCTTGTTAAGGTCTGATGAGTGCCATTACACATTGATTACAGGCTTCCATTGCTGAGGAAAGAATAAGGAAATGGGGAGGGAAGCCAGAAGAGAGAAGCAGTATCATTGAATAAAATGAGCAAAATTGTCGAAATAGGGAAAAAGAAAAATTTCTTGTCTATGTTCATTTGGCACCAAGCCATAGGGATGTAACTCTTCTATTTCATTTCCCTTTTCTTTTCGCAATTACATTTGTTAATAAAATGTTGGCCTTCTAGTATTTCTTAATAAATATTTTGGTGTCTCGCTGATAAATTTGTTGATTACAAACTTATGGTTCAATGTATGCAAGAGATTAAAAGAGCTCCATAATGGGATTGTTTTTATTCCTTGTATAACTTCATGTAGCTGGATATGATTATAGAGATCTATCATGATAAGGAGATTAAGTTTCATTATAATGAAGAGTTTGTATCCTATTTGATTCTAAGTTACGAAGATGCAGATCAAACAATGTATTTTCAAATTCAATAGCTCTATTTGCTGTTGCAACTATATTTCCATCCAACCAAATCACCCTTAGATGTCACACAAAGGGAGTTGAAAAGCATGAATGTATACAATAACAGAGATAAGGTAAATCTCACGAATATCTCCCTAAACTTTGGTGTGAATTGCACAGAACCAGTTCGAACTTGAAAAATTAGTGAAAACCTCCTAAATTTTGAGAAGTTAAAAAAATCTCGACTTTCGAAATTTAAAATAAATAACCCTTCTCTCTTAGTAAAATTATATATAAAAAATATTCTTACCCAATTCTTTTCCAGTTTCACTTTATTCTCTCTTCCCTGACAAATCCTAGAACGGAAGTTGTCTCGAAGTTCAAGTGAAACTTTTTTGAAAGTATTTTAAACTTCGTGAATCTCCCAAAGTTTACAGAGAGTTTCTCTAATTTTAAAGTTTAGAACAGTTTATGCAAATCATGTAAAGTTCAGGTGTTATCTGAAATTTACCAATGCAAACAAAAGTTTCACGGGTCGGATAAGAGTTACCAAATCGAGTCCCGGATCCGATTCCATCAGCAAATAAAAACAGGGTATAGAAAATAAAAAAAACCCAAAAAATACCTATTTTATTATACCATCTCAGATCCAGCGAGCTCCTCTTTCCTCTCTCCCTCTCCATTTCTCTCATAATTTTGGACCCTCGTCTTCAGATCTCGATTCAATTAGGGTTTCTCGTTGGATCTGATCTCGCAGTCGAAGGAATCTCGCGCGAAGGAGAGGAGACCAGCAGCAATGAATCCCTTCAGCTCGGGCACTCGCTTGAGGTAAGCCCTCGCCCTTCAAAGCTCTCGATCGGATCCGTTGATTTCATCGGATAGAAATTCTCCCGCCATAATTTTGTTGATTTCATTATTTGAATCGCCCTAGCTTGAAACCGGAGGAAACTGAAACTGATTTCGTAGTAGTTCGATTGAATTAATCACCATTTCTTCAGAAAACTATGTAATTTATGCACGTGATGGAATCTTATTGGTATGAGTACGGGGAAATTTGAAGTTTCTCCATTTGGATCAAGAGTATTAATGCATGAAATGAGTCAGTTTGATTGACTATCGGTTCCTTAATCTTTTAATCCCAAATTTAACACTATCAAAATTTTCTACTTAAAACCATGTAATTTTCTCCCGGAGAAATTGTCAAAATTATATGTAGTACAGCAACTAGAATACTATTTCATTTCAATGTAGGATTAATAATGACTTGGCTAAGCTTGCTAACATGGTTAATTAATCTAATCTTCCTTCAACCTTGAGCATGTTTATCAATCTTGCTCAGTTTGATACACATAACAGAAAATCTGTAAAACTTAAAACCTAGTAAATACATCTGTATTCCGATCTTTTAAACGCATGTAAGGAGTGTAAACTGTAAATCTTCTTGATCGTAGCATTCTCAAGAGCAAAATGACAATCCATCTTTGAATGCTTGGTTCCCTTGTGAAAGAGAGGCCTGCTACCATTGAATTGGAAGACTCATTGTCATAGTACATAGGTAGACAACCAGTACTTTACTTCAAATTCTACCATCAAAGTTTTGACCCAAAATATCTCACAATTTGTATGAGCTATAGCCACATACTCCATCTTTTCACTAGACCTCTCTACTACGGTATGTTTCTTGTGTTTCTAAGTAATCAAGTTGCCATTGACGTATATTATTATATACAATAGCTACAACTTGACATCTATCCTCTTTGATCCGACATAGTATGCTTCAGAGTAGGCCTCTATCCCTTAACATATTGCAAAATCTTTAGGGTTGCCTTTTAGTGACGCTTTTTGGATTTCTCCATGAATTGAATAACCAACCCCACAACTAAGGATATGTCTAATCCAGTAATAGTCAGATAATAGCTTTCCTATTGAAGCTTGTCCTCTATTGTTCACCATTAACATAAATCAGTATTCTGCTCTAAGATGTGTTACTAGGGTTTGTGCCAAGTATAGTTGCTACCTGCAATAAATACATAGCTCCCTAACTCTAGGAGAGAACAATCTCTTTCTCATTATGGACAACATTTATATCCAAGAACAAGAAGTAGCAAGAATGTCTCATGTCTTTAATAACAACATGCTTTATGAGATAGTCTTTTGTTTCTTCAATTCCTATAGTGACACTACCTAGTAGTGAAATATCATCCCCATACCCTGTAAGAATAATAATGCCAGAGGATCTGCTCTGAACAGACATAGAGTGGTATATATGAGAACATCTGATTCAAAAGTCAGTAATCATAGGGCTAAAATTTTCAAACCAGCATGATGACTATTTGAAACCATTAATCACCTTTAACTTACATACTTGGAGTCTCTCCTTGAGCAACAAACCCAGAGGTTGCTCCATGCACACATCCTCAATAAGATCACAATAGAGGCAGACATTCTTCACATCAAGTTGAAAGATCAAGCCATCATTATTCACAGCCAGAAAAGACAAGGACCATGACTGCCTCTACTGTGAATAATATTGACTATTAGAGTAGTTAGGATGTTAGAGAAGTTAGTCTTTTATGGCTGCAATGTGAGACTGAAACTAACTTCTCTAACATCCTAACTACTATAATAGTCAATATTAGCCTGTATTATCTGTTTTAGCTAAGCTTGACTGTATTGGCCAGCTTCCAGTGGATAGGACTGGCATATTCAAATCTGATACAAATCTGATACAACATAGTCGATACGTATCGGCATGGGACGATACTCCAAATTTGGTGGTGAAATTAATATTGTAGATATGTCAGACGCTTTCAAAAGACTCGAATATTGCTATTATCTATCATTAGGATCTGGCAACGTCGATTAATTTTATAATAGGCTAATAGCTGATCCAACCATTCTACATTTGATTGCTGCGAAAATAGCCCATGGCGATTATTTTTCTTCAACAGGCCACTTTATCTCCGAGAATCAGCAAGTCATCTGAATTCTGTAATTGTATGTTACCCTCTTCCATATGATCAATTTTAAGTTTTATGACGCAGGGATATGATTCGTGCTATACGTGCATGCAAAACTGCCGCAGAAGAACGTGCTGTTGTCAGAAAAGAGTGTGCAGCTATACGTGCTGCTGTCAGTGAAAATGATCAAGATTACAGGCATCGTAACCTGGCAAAACTCATGTTCATTCACATGCTTGGTTATCCTACTCATTTTGGTCAAATGGAATGTCTTAAGTTAATTGCTTCTGCTGGTTTTCCTGAGAAACGCATAGGATATCTTGGTCTTATGCTGCTTCTCGATGAAAGACAAGAAGTGCTTATGCTGGTTACAAATTCCTTGAAACAGTATCCTATGCTATTTTAATCTCTACGTTTATTTTCCTCTTACAATTTATGGTTCTATTCATGTATTTCTTGAGTATGATCATACTCAATTAACAACTGTGTTTCATCATTTGTCCTGAATCCTTGACGCTTACCCAGAGATCTCAACCACTCCAACCAGTATATTGTTGGGCTTGCTCTTTGTGCTCTAGGGAATATTTGCTCAGCAGAGATGGCACGGGATCTTGCTCCCGAAGTGGAAAGGCTATTGCTAAGTAGAGATCCAAACATTAAGAAAAAAGTAATTTCTTCCTCTCGTAAAAGTGCTCTTTTTAGGGAATGACTTCTTTGACTCTTATTATTTTGGCTGAAAAAGTAGTAAGCAATAGGTGTCCATGAAAAAGTTTAGTTTGGTTTTCCTTACTGATATGTTTTTAATGATATTGTGTCTTGTTTATTGCCTGTGCATAACAAAGAACTGTGCTGCTCAGAGCTAGTCTCTTTAAAGTTGCTTAACATTTATTGATGAATTCTATTTTAACTGCTACAAATAGACGGAGCTGACAACCATCATTCAGATGATGTTTAGTTGTGTCAATAGTATTGCCATTTTTGCTTGTAAATAGTAATACTGGTTGAAACATGGTAGCTATAATTTTAAGAAAACCACCAGATATGCACCGATGATGTATTTAGATAAATATGTTTCTGCAACTGCTATGCAATTTCTTTCTCATGGTAAGCCAAGCGTGGGAAGAATGAATCTTATATTGCTTAGTGCGAGAAAGGTCATAATGATTGTGAATCATGTAGCATCCCAAGAGCTTATATTACGCAGTGATAACTATGACTATTATGCGATTGAAGGTTTAAAAGATCATTTGTGTCGGTGAGGGTGCTCTCGAGAACATTATGACACCTTGAGTTACAATGCAAATTGACATGGAAATACAGAAACTCTAAGATATAATGAATGCATCTTTTAACTTGTATGGAGATGACTATTATAGTATTATGCCCTCTTGTTTATGACCTAGTTGATTCTTATTGACTGGTGATGCTAATCCTGCAACCATGCTTTTGATGCATGGCTGTGCCACCATAGCTCCCTGAACTCAGTGTCTTAATCAATTTCTTGGGGTATTTTAAGCTAGTAAAGTTTATTAAGAGTAAAGAAATGAAAATTGTCCCTCGTAATGCAGTTGCTTTGATCTACGAGTTTCTGATATAATTTATCGGATATATGCTTTTATTGCAAGTGTTTATGATATTTTTAGTTTGTTAAAAGCAGAAAATGTATGTTTCTCTTAGTTTCGCTGGATATGTTTCCATTTTTGGCTTTAAATCTGATTTTTAATGTTTCTCAGGCTGCATTATGCTCTATAAGGATTATAAGAAAAGTTCCAGATTTGGCAGAAAACTTTATGAGTCCTGCTGGTGGTTTACTTAAGGAAAAACATCATGGAGTTCTTATAGCAGGAGTTCAGCTCTGTACAGATTTGTGCAAAGTCAGCACAGAGGCTCTAGAATATTTAAGAAAGGTACTATTTTCATGTTAAACTTCTTGCTGCTCCTACTTTTGTTTCCTTTTTGCAGTTTGATTGCCTTCAACACTTTGGTATTACCATTGCTTAAAATCTTGCTTTGAGTGTATTTAAGAGCATTTTTATTTTTTGGGAATTGTGAAGGATAGTCGTAAAGAACTCTGAACATTTCTTTCCGAGCATGGTCAACTACCATTTTTTTCTCTTTTATTTTGTGTGCTCTCGTTGGAGGCTTTAGTATTTGCTGAAGATTAACTTCGGATATTGTTTTTTGTTCCTGATGGGGATTAATCTTTTATTTTGGATGATTCTTAATTGTGTATCTTTATGTGCTCTTCATGTATTTTTGTG